>RCUC01065782.1:0-84477 GCA_003697995.1 Taxidea taxus jeffersonii
AAAAAAAAAAAAAAACGGAACACTCTCCCACACCAAACACAAAAAATAAATTCAAAATGGCCAAAAGATCTAAATATGAGACCTGAAACCACAAAAGTCCTAGAAGAGAACACAGTCACTAACTTATTTGACAAAGCGACTTATTTCTGGATATGCTTCCTGAGGCAAGGGAAAGAAAAGCAAAAATGAACCATTGGGAAAACATCAAAATAAAAAAGCATGAAAAAATGAAAAAAGAGCTTTGCACAGGAAAGGAAATAATCAGCAAAACTAAAAGACAGCCTTCAGAATCGGAGAAGATATTTGCAAATGACTTATCTGATAAATGGTTAGTATCCAAAATATATAATGAACTTATAATTATAAAACTAAGTACCTCCAAACCAAGTAATCCAATTAAAAAATGGGCAGAAGACATGAACTCACATTTCTCCAAAGAAGACATACAGTGGCCAACAGACATATGAGAAGATACTCAACATCTCTGTTCATCAGGGAAATGCAAATTAAAACTACAATGAGCTATTACCTCACACCAGTCAGAATGGCTAAAGTGAACAACAGAAGAAACAACAGGTATTGGTAAGTATGTGGAGAAAAGGGAACACTTGCACTGTGTGCAGTCACTGATGAAAACAGTTGAAGATTCCTCAAAAATTAATAATAGAACTACCCTAAGATCTAGCAATTGTACTACCAGCTATTTACCCCCCAAAATTACAAAAATATTTATTCAAAGGTGTACATACACCCTGATGATTAGCAGCCATTTGCAACGACATGGGTGGAGCTGGAAGAGTCTTATGCTAAGCAAAATGTTAGAGAAAGACAAATACCATATGACTACACTGATATGTGGAATTTAAGAAGCAAAATAAATGAGAAAAGAGAAAAAAGAGAGAGGCAAACCAAGAAACAGATTTTTAACTAGAGAAAACAAACTGATGGTTACCAGAAGGGAAGGGGTGAGGGAATAGTGGAAATATGTGATGGGGATTAAGGAGCGCACTTGAGATTAGCACTTGGTGTTGTATGGAAGTGTTGAATCACTATATTGTAGGCCTGAAACTAATACTATATTGTATGTTAACTAACTGGAATTTAAATAAAAACTTTAAAAAAAGATACTTGCTAGTAGTTTAGTACAATATTAGTATTATTGAAGGAGGAAGAAAGTACATATACATCTCTTACATGCCAACATATTTTTAGCTCTTTTGGAGTAACTCCCTATTGCAAGAAAATATCTTTGGTTTTTCTTTCCCATAAAATCAAAATAGGAGTTTTCTAGCATTATATCTACTATATGAATTTAAGTGTTGTTGTTTATTAACAAGAAAATAACCAACCATCGAACTTACAGAATTGCAATCTGTAAATTAGTCAAAGTAGATCAGAATTTTTGACTGGAGAAATGAGAAGAAATTGAAGTTTATCCCATAGGTAAGCTAATAGTGTTTACTAAATTTATACCATGTACATGCCATGATATTAAGGGATCACCTTCCCAGTCTGACCGGGTAACATTTAATGGTAATTAAATTTTTTTAAAAAAATTCAGAATTGAGGGGCGCCTGGGTGGCTCAGTGGGTTAAGCTGCTGCCTTCGGCTTGGGTCATGATCCCAGCGTCCTGGGATTGAGTCCCACATCGGGCTCTCTGCTTGGCGGGGAGCCTGCTTCTCCCCTCCCCCATCTCTGCCTGCCTCTATGCCTGCTTGTGTGATCTCTATCTGTCAAATAAATAAATAAAAAATCTTAAAAAAAAAAATTTAAAGCCTCTGCTTTCGGCTCAGGTCATGATCCCAGGGTCCTGGGATCGAACCCCACGTCGGGCTCTCTCCTCAGCAGGGAGCCTGCTTCCTCCTCTCTCTGCCTGCTTCTCTACCTACTTGTCATCTCTCTATCAAATAAAAATTAAAAAAAATTCAGAACTGAAGTTATAGTATTTCTCTCTGTGTCTGTCTATATGTTTGTATGTCTGTAATTCATATAATTTACGCTTTATTGAGTGAATGTGTAGTATATCCCTACCCCCAGATGGCATAAATAAATCAATAAATCTATAAAACCTCTTAAAGGAGCTCTATTCTGATTGGCTTATAAATATTAAAAAGAAACAACATATAAAGAAAATAGTCTTAAAACTCTCTGAATATGAAGTGATTTAACTTTCATAACTTTCAGTGTGCTTGTTTTAAAAAAATATAGAAATCAATTCAGAAATATGTTAAGAAGTCAGGGTGCCTGGGTGGCTCAGTCAGTTGAGCCACTGCCTTCAGCTCAAGTCATGATCCTAGGGATCAGATCCCAGAAGTCCTGAATGGGGCTCCTTGCTCAGTGGGGAGCCTGCTTCTCTCTGTGCCTCCTGCTCTCCCTGCTTGTGCTCACTCTCGCCCTCTCTCTCTGACAAATAAATAAATAAAATATTTTTAAAAAGAAATATGTTAAGTAATCAAATTTACCTAATTTAGGTAAGGCTTTGGATTTTTGTTTAATAAAAATTTATATCTTCTCTGATTTATGAGTGTTAAATATAGTATACTGCTAGACTATTATTCTACTTGGGTATATTCCTCCTAAATTATACAGGTTTACTTATTGAATATGCTAGCATTTCTTGTACTAAATGCTTAAGATTATGAAAAAAGTAAACTTGTATTTAAGTGAGTCTTATCATTATTTTGACAAGCTTTATTTCAACAGAAGTTATGTTTTGTATTATGTTAGCTTGAACAAAATTTCCAAGATCTCTAGTAATTTAAAGTCTTGTTCTGACAACAACAACAAAAGTCTTGTACTGATGCTAAATTGGGTTATTTAAGTGGATATCAATTGTGTATCTAGTTCATTCCTAGGTAAAATGGAATACTGAGATATTAATTAGTAAACATAACTTTAGTTTATGTACTTTTGCTTCTTATTTATATATACTACTGAAAGGTTATACATATTTGGATCAGCAAATGAGCATATTGATTGTTGTCACTATGAGAAGATACAGTATAAGGGATATTTATGGATATAGAAATCTGTAGGATATTTTCAGAAAGGGAATTTTATATGTTGTGTTCAAAGCCAGCAATGATTTAGTGGGGTTTTAAGATAATATATTCAGTTCAAAAAGGTTTAGTGTTACATGTTATACTGATGCAAAACTAGAGGTTGGTTTCTTTCTGTTAAAATGACAAAATTTTCTTAGATTATTGATTTGCTTTTAATCAGAAGCTGTAAAATGTTTTTCTTTTTAAATATTTTTATTAAATTGAAGTATAAATGATATATAACACTGTATTAGTTTCAGGTGTATAATATAATGATTTGATGTTTATATGTATTGTGAAATGATCACCACAATAACATCCTAGTTATAGTTAACATCTGTCACCATACATAGTTAATATTTTTTTTTCCTGTGATGAGGACTTCAGACTTTCTGAGCAACCTTCAAATCTGCAATACAGTATTATTAACTATAGTCATCATGCTGCACATTATGTCCCCATGAACTTAATTATTTTATAACTGGAAGTTTATACATTTTGACCTCTTTCATCCATTTCCCCTACCCTCCACCCCCCCAACCTCTATCAATATCCAATCTGTTCTCTGTGTCTATGAACTTGTTGTAAAATGTTATTCTGTATTTTCTATGTAATCTGTTTGTATAGCAAAGATTCTGTGTCATAACAGAATAACCACTTATGGTTTGTGTTGACTTTATTAAACCCTTAATTACTTAAGAAAACAAAGATTTCTCAGTTAGAAAAGAGCTAAGGTTCTTTATCTCCTATGTTTACTTTTAAAATATGTTATTGGCAGGACACAAAAATATATTATTGTCAGGTGGCATGGTCAGTTAAGCATATGACTTTTGATTTTGGCTCAGGTCATAATCTCAGGGTCATGGAATTGAGCCCCACATTGGGCTCTATGCTCAAGACAGAATCTGCTTGTTCCTCTCCCTCTGCTCCCCAACCACCCCCTCAAATAAATAAAAATTTTTAATATATATAAATATTTATATACATAAAATATATTATATAAATATATATTTACCATATATATGATATATGATATATGGGATATACATGACCATATATATATATATATAGTCACTTTGGCTGTAATAGGTATCCAAATATTTTTTCTTACTAACCTATGATTGTATCTTAATCAAGTGTTCAAATATCTTGACAACTTTTGGTATTTTGTCTTCCCAAAATGAAATACTAATTGATATCTTTTACATATACCATTGTCTTCCTATGGGTCCTTAGATAATCACAAAGCATTTGTTCTTTCACCTTGCAAAAAGGTACTCAGAATAATTAGGCTTATTTGACTTGATTGTGTGATTATTAATTTATTTGAATGATGAGTTTCATAGAAAGCATTGTCAAATCAGAAGAGATGTTTAGTACTTTCTGGGTTAAATATATATGGGTAAAACATTATTAGTATATTTCAGATGGTGTATACAGTATGAAAAGTTTCTAGGAATTCTGGAGAATTATCAGTGCCCCACCTGTCCATAATATGTTTCCATTTATTGGAGTCCCAATACTTTGATTGATATTAGACAACAACAGGACATATATGGAAACATTGCTTATATAATCAAGACCTTGCTTGGATGGTTATGTTTGAGAATGATACTTATGTAATCAAATGTTACCAGATGCTTTTGATGAACTAAGTTTCATTTTATGGAGCCAATATTTACAAAGCCCTATTGGGAAAACTGGTTTGGTGCCTGGCTTATAGGGTTCTCAGGCTTACAGGTGAGTAAGGAGGGTTACTTCCAGGCAGGCCCAGGAAACTTAGGACATTTTGGGGGACCACAAGAGGAGAGGAATTTGCTCAAATCTATATTACTGCAGATGGAAACTTTTGGTGAGTTCTTGGTTTGGCACCTCAGCCTCAAGGGCTTTTAAAGTCCAATTTCAGTTTCCAGGAAAAGAAAAAACAAAAGAAGCCTATATAGTAAATTAATGATGTTGCTTCACCTATGTAAATAATTAATGAGATTAATGAGAACAGTCTTATTCTATGATCAAGAATAATCTTTCTTTGATTTTTTTTGATGAAAAAGGTAGAGATAGGAATTTTGAGTTTCAGTGGAAAATTATGCAGTATCTTTAGTATAGTCTTCTGGGATATCAGATGTTAATAATAATATTCATTGTCTTTGAGCTATTTTCCAGCTTTTTGTAGATTGTGGGTAACTGATAGATACCTAACTCTCTTTCTTAGTGGAGACTGTATTGACTTCTCCCACTATGCAAAACCCAGTTTTGGTATCTAGCTGCAAATTGAAATGTACAATTTGGTATCTTGCCCAAATTGTCAAACCTTATCAAATTTTTAATTCTTTTCAAATTTAATTTTATTTTTTCACTTTTCCAAGATTCATTGTTTATGCACATATTGCATGGAACACTGGGTATGGTGCATAATCAAATTTTTAATTCTTTGTGTCTCCTTCAATATCTGGTTATAATTATCGAAACTAATATTTATGACTTTTCCCCCACCACCTGACTTTGAGTCAATAAGAACTAAAATCTCACCACCCAGACCATCATTGGAACTCTGGGTTTGCTTGTAGTTGACCCTTTCCCCCAAGATCTGAAGAAGCCTTGCCAGCTGAAATTTAGTGACTTGCTGTAAACTTTGAAGAACTCATCACCACACCAGACTATGCATGAGCTGGAATTCTCTCTGGGAACACCACTATCTGGACCACTAAGGAATTCTAGCAAGACATTTGGTCATGCATGTCCTTTATGAGAGGTAAGCAGGACTGTAGACAACCTCATTAAGAGCATTAACATCCTAGCTGAGAGTTTCAGGAAATTCAGGGAGTGGTGCTACCTAACTGAAAGATTTTCTTTCACTAGCCTCTTGGAATCCACTAGACTAGTTACTCTCAGAGTTCACTTTCTGTATCTTTACTTAAAGGCCACCATTTATATATTTCTCCTTCCTCATTTAGACAATCCTTTAAGATAACTCTTTCCCAGAACCCTAAAACCACTGACCTCTGTCACCAACTCTCAAAAGATCATTCAACTGGAGTTACAGGAACAATGCCAACAGGAGTCCTTGGGAAACTATTGTCTTAAACTCTGATTTGCCCCGCTCAGGTTTATGAATGCTTCTGAGTTATTCAACAGCAACGATACTCATCAAGAACAAAAAAGAGAACTAGCAATGTTGAAATATATCTGAGCCCTATGCTCCTGGGAAGCAGTGAAGATTAAAAAATCCCCAACACTTTTGTGGTCTGAGAATAGGCTAGCCATAAAGACATCCCTGCTCTCCCACATTCTGAGATAAGACCACTTCCACCCTTTCTCATTGACTCATCCCTCTCCATCTTTCCTATGACTTTCATAAAACTCACTAATGACTCTTTTGTTTACCTACCTCTATAAAAATCCCAGGCCTCTGGTGATTTTTTTTGAGATGTTTCTCATTAATGAACATGCTCCCTGTTATAATAGTCTGAATAAAATCACTTATTTAATTGTCCAGTGCATTCTCTCTTTCACAAATATTGAGATCCAATAAAGTGATACATTTTATTTCATAGGCAAGAGCAAGGGCTCTTGAATAGAAAATAAACCCTTCAGTATCATGGTTCATGATATTTATCAGAAAAAATAATATGACTCTGTAATGATCCAGTAAATCTTATACTATAAATACTGTGAAATAATTCACTAAAATGGAGCTAAGTTATTTTAAAATTTTGGCTTAAAATACTTTACCTGTCATTTAATCATCCCCATGGACAAAAACAAAGTGATAATTGGCAAGAATAACTGAATATTTGAAATTAATTATGGGGAAATAACCAATGGGCCTAGAGTAGTATTTGTGTAGTGTTTGCTGTGTTCTCTTATTAGATTTGCCCAAATTTTATTTATTCCTAAACCATTTCCACAAGGCTATTTATTTATTTATTTTTATTAACATATAATGTATTATTTGCCCCAGTGGTACAGGTCCATCAGTCATCAGTCCTACACATTTCATAGAACTCACCATAGTACATACCCACCCCAATGTCCATAACCCAGCCACCCTATCCCTATGCACCCATCTCCCAGCAACCCTCAGTTTGTTTCATGAGATAAAGAGTATCTTATGGTTTTTCTCCCTCACAATCCCAACTTATTTCATTTTTTCCCTCCCTACCCCCCATGACCCCTGGCCCTGCCTCTCAAATTCCTCATATTAGAGAGATCATATGATAATTGTCTTTCTCTGATTGACTTATTTCACTTATTCGCTTATAGATACCCTCTAGTTCCATCCACGTCATTGCAAATGGCAAGATTTCACTTCTTTTGATGGCTGCATAGTATTCCATTGTATATATGTACACCACATCATCCTTATCCATTCATCTGTTGATGGAAATCTAGGTTCTTTCCATAGCTTGGCTATTGTGGACATTGCTGCTATAAACATTTGAGTGCACATGCCCCTTTGGATCACTACATTGATATTTTCAGGGTAAATATCCAGTAGTGTGAATGGTGGGTCATAGAGTAGCTCTGTTTTCAACTTTTTGTGGAACTTCCACACTGTTTTCCAGAGTGGCTATACCAGTTTGCATTCCCACCAAGATTGTAGGAAGGTTCTCCTTTCTCTGCATCCTTGCCAACATCTGTCATTTCCTGACTTGTTAATTTTAGCCATTCTGACTGGTGTGAGGTGGTATCTCACTGTGGTTTTGATTTGTATTTCCCTGATGCTGAGTGATGTGAAGCACTTTTTCATGTGTCTGTTGGCCATTTGGAGGTCTTCTTTGCAGAAATGTCTGTTCATGTCTTCTGCCCATTTCTTGATTGGATTATTTGTTCTTTAGGTGTTGAATTTGATAAGTTCTTTATAGATTTTGATATGAAAGAAAATATTCATATCAAAATATTCATATCAAAATATTCATATTCATATCAAAATATTCATATCAATGGGCGCCTGGTTTTCTTTCATTCTTCCCCCTATGGTCTTTCTTCCTGTCCCTTCTGATTCACTTCTCCATACATCCTAAAAGTGGTCAATTTTCTGTTCATAGAATTCCTGCTCTTCCTCTTTTCTATCTCCTGTTGAGTGTGTAGGTGTTCAGAATGGTTTGATAACTATCTAGGTGAACTCCTGGGATCTCAGTTTCCTACTCCTCTGTCATCTTGGTCCTTCCCCACAAGGGTCTTTGATGTAAAATATATTGTTAAAGGTTTGGGGAAAATGAAGAGAAAGTAAAACAGAAAATAGAAGAGGAAATAAATTTAAAATATATAATAAAATCATTGTCTCCAAGTTTCTTTGTGATCCCCCATTCTGAAAAACTCCTCACTGTGCTTTTCCTTCTGTCCAGTGCTCCTTGTCACTAGGATAACTCTGGTTCCTCCTTCTTCTGAATCTTTCCAAACCTCTGTTACTTAATTTTTAAAAATTGTGAAATGTTACAGACATAGGAAATGGTGTTAAAGATGATTTTCAGAAAAGTTAAAATCATGACTCTTATACAGATATAGAAGTGAACACACGCTAAATAATTTATTGGATTCATATGCTATGAGGGAACCAGACAGATGTTATAACTAGTTCAATGCATGAGTTCATGTCATAGATTGTATTGGTGGTTTCATGGGTGTATACCTACCTCCAATCTCATCATGTTTTATACATTAAATATATACAGTTTTTTTGCACAGCTTCTTTGTACGTCAATTATGCCTCACCAAAGTGGTTTAAAAAAAGTCAAAGTAGCACCATTTATACAGAGTAAAGTAGAGACTGTAAATGCAGAAAAAACTGTGGTTTTTATTTTTGGCAATGGGAGAGGAGGTCAGTTAAATCTCTACCAGTTTATTTAATAGATTGCAGAAATGTAATGTGATAATATCAAACTATTTTTGTGCCTTGCACCAATCAGTTACCTGCAGATTATGAAGAGGTGCAAAATAGCTCAAAGAAGGTGAACAAAGCTAGAATCTGATAACTCAGAAGTGTCTACTGGAAAATATACAGTTCTCCTTTGAGATGTAATTTTTCCTACAATAGAGATTCATATGACCTATAAAAAAGATAAGGACATTTTACTTTATTATTTCAGATCTCTTTTTTTAAAGAAATAAATTGCAATATATACAACTTAAGTCCTAAACCTCTCTTTTCTTGTCTTCTTTCTTGACCACTGCCCTGAAGTTATTATATATTCTTTCCAATATATTTTTGTCCTTTTACTACAAATGCAAGCATTCATAAAAATATATCCTTTTCATTATTCTGCATTTAATAATTTAGGAAATTTTATCATTTATTTATTTTCATATGCAAATGTTTGATTCAATAATTATTTTTGAAATAGGAATGTGAATTATAATCAAAATTTCTAATTTTAAACCACCCTTGTATTTTTCATACAAAACTGTTAAACTTTGTTGAAAATATAGCTGTTTGATTTTCTTATTTTTGTCTATTTTCATAAGCATGATTTGTCTTTTTTTTAAGATTTCATTTTTAAGTAATCTCTATACCCAGTGTGGGGCTTGAATTTACAACCCTGAGATCAAGAGTTTCATGCCAACTCTTGATCTCTGTGTTTTGTTTTGTCTTGTCTTGTTTTTTCTCAGACTGCCGGTGCTGATTTAGGTATGAGAGTTATATCCACTTGATAGGATGATATAGGTGATTTGTGTATTTTCTGTTCTTGGGAACTGTTTGTCTAAAATAAGTCTGAACCAGTCCTGGAAAATTTGTTAGACCATCATGTGAAAACTTCTGGACTGGTTTAGGTTTTTAAAAATTTCTTATTGAATGTATTGTAGTATGTTACATTTTTTATATGAAAAATTTTTTGCATTACATTTTTATATGAAATTGTCCACTTTATCACCTTTTGACTATTGACATAAAGATACACATGGTGTACTTTTTGACTATTATTTTTATTGTAAAAATATATAACATAAAACATACCATTTTAATTGTTTTTAAGTGTACAGTTCAGTAGTGTTGAGTATACTCATATTGTCATACAACTAATTCCTGCAAAATTAAAACTCAATGTCATTAAAAAACAACACTCCCTTCCCCCTATCCCCTAGCCCCTGGCAACCACCCTTGTACTTCCTGCCTCTATGAATCTGACTATTCAAGATAGCTCAACTAGGTGGGATCATAAAATATTTGTATTTTGTAAATGGCTTGTTTCACTTAGAATAATGTCTTTAAGTTTCATTCATGTTGTAGTATGTACCAGAATTTCCTTCCTTTTCATGCCTGAATAATACTCTATTGTGGAGAAATGCTACATTTTGCTTATCCATTTAACTGCCAGGGGACACTTGGGTTGCTTCTGCTTCTTGTTTATTGTGAAAAAAGCTGCTGTGAACTTGGGTATACAAATATTATTTCAAGTTCCTGCATCTTAATCTTTTGGATATACTCAGAGGTGGAATTTCTGGATCATATGGTAATCCTATTTTTGGTTTTCTGAAGAACTGCCATACAGTTTTCCGTAGAAGGTGAACCATTTGACATTCCTACCAGCAGTGTGCAAGGTTTCCAATTTGTCCACATCCTTACTAACACTCGGGGTTTATTTATTTTATTATATATTTTTTTAATTTTTGTTTTCTGATTGTAGTCATCCCAAAGGATGGAAGATAGTATCTCACTGTGGCTTTGGTTTGGATTTCCCTAATGATGAATTATGCTGAGGATTTTCTCATGAATTTCTTGGCCATTTGTATATCATCTTTGGAGAAATGTTTATCCAAGTCTTTGCTGACTTTTTTAAACTAGGCTGGTTTTTTGTTGTTGTTGTTGAGTTATAAGAGTATATTATTTGTATATTCAGCATATTAATGCTTTATCAGATATATGATTTGTAAATATTTTGACTTATTCCATAGGTTGTCTTTTTACTCTACTGATTGTGTTCATGGTATACTCTACCATGCTAAAAATTTTTGCCATAACCACTGCAGTCCTTTGTTCTTTTTACTTTTAATAGTGGGTCTGTTCCATTCCCCACCCCCACCCCCCACTACACCCTTCTCCCAAACGTTTTAGAATTTTTATATTTTTAATCTATTTTTATAGACTTTTTTGGTTAATTTTTCTACTGTCTTTCTCTTTCATCAATGCTTATTTTACTCACTTCTTTCTGTTTCTTTTGTTTTTTTCTTTTTTTGAACTCTTGACTTGTTTGCTCTGTTTATTTGATATTTCTTTTCTTTTTCTTTTTTTTTTAAAGATTTTATTTATTTATTTGACAGAGAGAGATCACACAAGTAAGCAGAGAGGCAGGCAGAGAGAGAGGGGGAAGCAGACTCCCCGCTGAGTGGAGAGCCCGATGTGGGTCTCGATCCCAGAACCCTGAGATCATGACCTGAGCCGAAGGCAGAAGCCCAACCCACTGAGCCAACCAGGTGCCCATTGATATTTCTTCTTTTCTAATATGTATGTTTAATTTTTAAAATGTCCTTCCAAGTGCTTTGCATTTTTCAATTTTTTATTTTTTAAGATTTTATTTATTTATTTATACCCAACTTTTTATTTTTTATTTTTTTAAATTTAATTTTATTTATGTTTTTACCCCCAGGGGTACAGGTCTGTGAATCGCCAGGTTTATACATTTCACAGCATTCACCATAGCACATACCCTCCCCACTGTCCATAATATACCCAACTTTAAAAAATTATTACTTTATTTTATTTTTTACAGTGTTCCAAAATTCATTGCTTATGCACCACACCCACTGCTCCATGCAATACGTTTCCTCCTTAATACCCACCACCAGACTCACCCAACCCCTCACCCTCTCCCCTCCAAACCCTCAGCTGATTTCTCAGAGTCCACAGTCTCTCATAGTTTGTCTTCCCCTCCGATTTCCCCCAACTCATTTCTCCTCTCCATCTCCCAATGACCTCTGTGTTATTCCTTATGTTCCACAAGTAAGTGAAACCATATGATAATTAACTCTCTCTGCTTGACTTATTTAACTCAGTATAATCTCCTCCAGTCCTGTCCATGTTGATACAAAAGTTGGGTATTCATCCTTTCTGATGGAGGCATAATATTCCATTGTATATATGGAAGATATCTTCTTTATCCACTCATCTATTTAAGGGCATCTTGGCTCCTTCCCCAGTTTGGCAACTATGGCCATTGCTGCTACGAACACTGGGGTACAGATGACCCTTCTTTTCACTGTATCTGTATCTTTGGGGTAAATACCCAGTAGTGCATTTTCAGGGACTTAAGGTAGCTCTATTTTTAGTTTCTTAAAGAATCTTCACACTGTTTTCCAAAGTGGCTGCACCAACTTGCATTCCCACCAACGGTGTAATAGGGTTCCCCTTTCTCCACATCATCTCCAACACTTGTTGTTTACTGTCTTGTTGATTTTGGTGGTATCTCAATGTGGTTTTGATTTCAATCTCCCTGAAGGCTAATGATGATGAACATTTTTTCACGTGTCTGTTAGCCTTTTGTATGTCTTTTTTGGAGAAATGTCTGTTCATGTCTTCTGACCACTTTTGGACGTGATTATCTGTTTTGTGTGTGTTGAGTTTGAGGAGTTCTTTATAGATCTTGGATATCAGCCCTTTGTCATTTGCAAATATGTTCTCCCATTCCGTGGGTTGCCTCTTTGTTTTGTTGACTATTTCCTTTTCTGTGAAGAAGCTTTTGATCTTGATGAAGTCCCAAAAGTTCATTTTCACTTTTGTTTCCTTTGCCTTTGGAGACATGTCCTGAAAGAAGTTGCTGTGGCCGATGTCGAAGAGGTTACTGCCTATGTACTCCTCAAGGATTTTGGTAGATTCCTGCTTCACGTTGAGGTCTTTTATCCATTTCGAGTTTGTCTTTGTGTATGGTGTAAGACAATGGTCAATTTCATTCTTCTACACATAGCTGTCCAATTTTCCCAGCACCGTTTATTGAAGAGACTGTCTTTTTCCCACTGTATATTTTTTCCTGCTTTGTTGAAGATTATTTGACCATACAGTTGAGGGTTCATATCTAGGCTCTCTAGTCTGTTCCACTGGTCTATGTGTCTGTTTTTGTGCCAGACTGTGCTGTCTTGGTGATCACAGCTTTGTAGTAAAGCTTGAAATCAGGCAACATAATCCCCCAGTTTTGTTTTTCTTTTTCAACATTTCCCTAGAGATTCAGGGTCTCTTCTGCTTCCATATAAATTTAAGGATTGTTTGTTCCAGCTCTTTGAAAAATGCCAGTGGAATTTTGATCAGGATGGCATTGAAAGTATAGATTGCACTAGGCAGTATAGACATTTTAACAATGTTTAGTCTTCTGATCCATGAGCATGGAATGCTCTTCCATCTTTTTGTGTCTTCTTCAGTTTCTTTCATGAGTGTTCTGTAGTTCCTCGAGTACAGGTCCTTTACCTCTTTGGTTAGGTTTATTCCCAGATATCTTATGGTTCTTGGTGCTATAGTAAATGGAATTGATTTTCTAATTTCCCTTTCTATATTTTCATTGTTAGCATATAAGAAAGTAACTGATTTCTGTACCTTGATTTTGTATCCTGCCACATTACTGAATTGCTGTATGAGTTCTAGTAGTTTAGAGGTGGAGTCTCTTGGGTTTGCCATATAAAGTATCATGTCATCTGCGAAGAGAGGAGTTTGACTTCTTCTTTGCCCATTTGAATACATTTTATTTCTTTTTGTTGTGTGATTGCTGTTGCTAGGACTTCTAGTACTATGTTGAACAACAGTGGCAAGAGTGGACAACCTTGTCATGTTCCTGATCTCAAAGGGAAGGCTGTCAGCTTTTCCCCATTGAGGATGATGTTTGCTGTGGGTTTTTCATAGATAGATTTTATGAAGTTGAGGAATATTCCCTCTATCCCTATACTTTGAATTGTTTTAATCAGGAATGGAAGCTGTATCTTGTCAAATGCTTTTTCTGCATCAATTGAGAGGACCATGTGGTTCTTCTCTCTTCTCTTATTGATTTGTTCTATCACATTGATTGATTTGTGAATGTTGAACCACCCTTGTATCCCATGGATAAATCACACCTGGTCATAATGGATAATCCTTTAAATGTACTCTTGGATCCTATTAGCTAGGATCTTGTTGAGAATTTTGGCATTTGTATTCATCAGGGATATTTGTCTGAAATTCTCCTTTTTAGTGGGGTGTTTGCCTGGTTTGGGCATCAGGGTAATGCTGGCTTCATAAAAAGAGTCTGGAAGTTTTCCTTCTATTTCTATTTTTTAAAATAGCTTCAGGAGAATAGGTATTATTTCTTCTTTAAATGTTTGGTAGAATTCTCCAGGGAATCCTTTAGGCCCTGTGCTCTTGTTTTTTGGGAGGTTTTTGATCGATCACTGCTTCAATCTTGTTACTAGATATTGGTCTATCCAGATTCTCAGTTTCTTCCTGATTCAGTTTTGGAAGTTTATAGGTTTCCAGGAATGCATCCATTTCATCTAGGGTGCTTAACTTATTGGCATATAACTGCTGATAATAATTTCTGATGATTGTTTCTATTTCCTTTGTGTTAGTCATGATCTCTCCTTTTTCATTCCTAATTTTATTTTTTGGGTCCTCTCTATTTTCTTTTAGATTAGTTTGGCCAGTGGTTTATCGATCTTATTGATTCTTTCAAAGAACCAGCTTCTAGTTTTGTTGATGTGTTCTACTGTATCCCATCTCTGCTCTAATCTTGATTATTTCCCTTCTTGTTTGTGGGGTTGGCTTAATTTGTTGTTGATTCTCCAGTTCTTTAAGGTGTAAAGAGAGTTGGTGTATTCTGGATTTTTCAGGTTTTTTGAGTGAGTCTCAGATGACTATGTATTTCCCCCTTAGGACCAACTTTGCCGTATCCCATAGGTTTTAGACTGATGTGTCTTCATTCTTATTGGTTTCCATGAATTGTTCATGTTATTCTTTGATTTCCTGGTTGATCCAAACATTCTCAAGCAAGGTAGTCTTTAGCTTCCAAATGTTCAAATTCCTTCCAAACTTTTTCTTGTGGTTGAGTTCCAGTTTCAAATCACTGTGGTCTGAGAATATGCAGGGAATAATCTCAATCTTTTGGTATCAGTTGGGCTCAGATTTGTGACCCAGTGTGTGGCTCTATTCTGGAGAAAGTTCCATGTGTGATCAAGAAGAATAAGTATTCTTTTGTATTTGGGCGGAATGTTCTCTATATATCTATGAGTTCCATCTTGTCCAATGTGTCATTCAATGCTCTTGTTTCTTTATTGATTTTCTGCTTGGATGATCTGTCTATTACTGAGAGTGGCATGTTTAGATCCCCTATGATTAATGTATTCATATCCATATGACTCTTTATCTTGATTAACAGTTGTCTTATGTAGTTGGCTGCTCCCATATTGGGGGCCTAAATATTTACAGTGTTAGATCTTCTTGGTGGATAGACCCTTTAAGAATGATGTAGTGTCCTTTATCTCTGACTACAGTCTTTAGTTTAAAATATAATTTATCTGAAGTGAGTATTGCTATCCCAGATTTCTTTTGAGGCCTAATGGCATGAAAGATGCTTTACCATCCATTCATTTTCAGTCTGGATGTATCTTTTGGTTCCAAATGGGTGTCTTGTAGACAACACATGGATGGGTTCTGTTATTTTATCCAGTCTGCAACCCTGTGCCATTTTATGGGAACATTTAGTCCATTCACATTGAGAGTGATTATTGAAAGATATTGTTTTTATTGACATCATGTTTCCTGTGATGTCCTTGTTTTTATAGATTGTCTCTGTAAATTTCTGTTCTGTGTCTCTCTTGGGTTGTATCTTCTTTTATAGACCCCCCCTTTATATTTCTTGTAGTGCCAGCTTGGTGGTCACATACTCTTTGAAACCTTGCTTGTCTTGGAAGCTCTTTATGTCTACATCCACTTTGAATGCCAACTTTGCTAGATAAAGTATTCTTGGCTGCATGTTCTTCTCATTCAGTGCCCTGAATATGTCTTGCCAGCCCTTTCTGGCTTGCCAGGTTTCTGTGGACAGGTCTGGCATTATTCTGATGGACCTTTCTCTGTCTGTAAGGAATCTCTTCCCCTGTAGCTGCCCTCAGAAGCTCTTGTCTAAAGTTATGATTCATCAGGCTCACAATTAAGTGCCTTGAGGTCTTTCTAGATTCATTGATCTTGGGAGGTATACTTTTTACCTCTAGTACATGAACACTGGTTCCATTTCCCAGATTGGGAAAATTTTTATCCAGAATTTATTCAACTATATCTTCTAGTCTTATCTCTTTCTCCACCCCCTCAACCCAATAGTTTTGATATTGGAATGTTTCATGGGGTCATTTATTTCTCTAATTCTGTTTTCATGACTTATAAGCTGTTTCTTCCATGCCTCCTCCTAATCCTTTTTCTCTAACAGTTTGTCTTATTGATCACTAATTCTATCTTCTACCTTGGTTACCCTAGCTATTAGAGTATTTAGATTAGATTGAGTTTCATTGGTAGCATTTTTAACATCTTCCTGGCAGTGTTCACTTCTGCCCTTAGGGATTCTATGTTGTCACTAATGGTTTTCTCCAACTTAGCCATTGCCTGGATAATTATAACCCTGAATTCCCTTTCTGCGATACTGTTTATGTCCATATCCAATAGCTCTGATGGAGAGGGAACAGTCTCTGAAATTTTCCTCTGCTGGGTGTTCCTCCTCCTAGTCATTTTGGTGAGAGGTGGTTGAAGGGATGTATAGCTGAATATATCAACCACGATCCTGGCAAGGTGCACCATGTAATGCTTTGGAGCAATTGGAAGTCACCACCAAAAAGAAAGAAAAAAGGGAGAGAAAATGAGAGAGAGAAACAAAAGAGAAGACCTAGCCTGAATGGACCCCAATGGTAAGATTTATAAGGTATACAAACAAAAATGGACAAATAAAAAGACCAAAAAAGTAAATGACAAGAAAAAAAAAAGGAACCCAGACAAAATGAACCCCAAGGATAAGATTTATATAATACCAGAACAAAAACAAATACACAGACACACTGACAGAAGAAAAAGACGGGAGAATGATTATAAATCTTCGATGTGGGTGAGGAAGGTTATTTTGATTCTTCCTGGGTGTATCTTGACATCTTTGTTAAAGGACTCAACTTTCTATAGATAAAGGGACATTAAAACTGGTTTTTATATAGGGGTAGTATTGATTAGGGAAAGGGGATTACCTTGAAGCTTATATCTATATTTTAAAAAATAGAAAGGAAAAAGAAAAACACAGGTATATGTATGAAAAAAGTTCAAGTTAAAAGGTTATTATGGAATATGTTGTATTAAACCTCTGGTTGTAATGGTAAGTTGGTTAAAAAAATTAAAAAGAACAAGAATAGTGAGAACAAATTAAAAATAAAAGTTGTATCTATGATGTATACAAGTTTTAGGGCAATACCGGGAGCATAATATATTGTTTTCTCCTGATGTTGGGGTTTTACTGTTTTATGGGGACCCTGTGGTGGTTGTCTTCTCATTCTTTTGGCTGGCTTTCTGGTGGAGAGGACTGCTGTGTTGTTTTTCAGTCAGTCTTGCTTGGGTTGAGTCCTCCTGCCCCCTATCAAGGGGCTGGTCTCTGTGGATACAGGTTTTTCAGGCTTTTGTTCTCTGGAGGTTTTTGTTCTTTGGTGGCTTTTTGGGGTTTTTCGGAGGTTTAGTGAAAAGCTAACTGTACCCAGACCTCCATCTGAGAGAGGAACTTCAGTCTGCTCCCCTTTAGGTGGTTCAGAACACACAGACTCCCCCTCTGCAAACTCAGCTGAACCATGCAACTTCCCACCGGCAATGCATGTCCCCAGCCACATTCTTAGGGGTCGCCTGAAGTGTCCGCTTGTCTCTGCACTGCCATGACACTAAAACTATGAGTGATACTGGTCCAGGGAGCCCACTTCCAGTGGCTCCTTTTGCCAGGACTGCTCTCTGGGGTCCAGACCTCATGGTTGCACAGGTTACCACTGGGGGGATCCAGACTGGAGATCCTACTGAGTTCCTTCAGGCTGGGTGTGGGAGAGTCCAGACCCTTGGCTGGTCCTAGAGACCACCAGCTAGTGCCTGCAGGGAACTTTCTCAGGCGCGGGTGGGGAGTGGGTTAGACTCTGGTCATGCAGTGCGTGTAGAGTGCAAAAGCCTGTGGTTCATGAGAGTGCCCACCAGATTCCTCATGTGGGGTGGGAATGTGCCCTGGCCGAGCGATGTTGCAAGCCATGTAGCACTGGGGGCTCAGGGACCAGGAACTGGCAGCTCTGCCATACTCTCTCTGGCATGGGTGGTCGCCAGTGGTGGCTGTCCTGGGTCCATGGGTTTAGGCCCATGCCCGTGACCACCCGATTCTACCAGTTGCCCTTTAAGATCTTTTGCTCTTTTTGAGTGCTTTTAACCAGTTTCTAAGTTAATGCTGGTCCCCAACTACAAGGCACTTTTATATTGGGGTGTTACTTTCCAATGAGTAGAAATACTTCTGGTGGCTCCCTCCCCATTCTATTTATCCTCTGATATCAGTCTGATAGTTCCCACTCCTCTGTACCTCTCCAGTGGTGTCCTTTGCCCCGACAGAGATCTAAAAGTGTATAATCCTACATCTCAGGCTGATTTCATTGGTGTTCAGAGTGTTCTGGCAGATAATTAGCTCACATTAGGGGACTGGTTGAAACAGGGTCTCCCACTTCTCCACTATCTTGCTCCTCTTCCCCAAGTGCTTTTTAACTTCATTCTATGTATTAATACATAGATTTTTCAGTGGTAGTCTACAAATTCCCTATTATTCATATAAATGTGGAGTAATTTTTGTTTATTCCACTGAGGACTTATGCTTTTCCCTTCTTAAATATCAATACGTATGTTCAGTCAATACTGGAAGAGTCTCAGACATTTTACCTTCTAATATTGCCTAATGCACATTCTCTCTACTCTTTTTTTCCTTCAGGAAAATTTACTAAAAATATATTGGACTTATATTTTATCCCCAATTACTCTTAAACATCTTTTCTATTTTCCATCTCTATTTTCTCCACGTGGTATTTAGAGCAATTATTTTTCACATCTATTATTCAGATCACCACTTTTCAGCTGGGTCTAATTTGCTTTGGAACACAAACACATGCATTTCATTGATCATATTTTTGATATAAAAAGTTAATATAAGTTAATATAATTTTAGTTTTGTTTTTATTTTTCCAAAATATGTACTGACCCAAGGAACAGGTTTTGAATTTTTAGAGGAGGTGTTTTTCTAACATCTACTAGATAGCCAAAGTTTCATTGCTGGTTAGGAATTTTTTTTCTAATAGTTTAAACAAAGATGCAGATTTTTGGGTGTCCTGAATATTTCTTGGGGCCTTGCTTCCAACTTCCTCTCTTGTGTACAGGTACTACATATTGTCTCCTATGTGATGTAAGAAACAAAGACCTTCATTTTTGTATCCAATCACCCTTTTACAGAGTAGCAGTAGCAATAACAACTGAACCAAATAGTGCTTTCATTTCTCTCTTTATTTTTGACAACTGGAATGGGGAATTACTCTTTTTTTCTTTCTCTCTCTTTTTTTTTTTTTTACTTATGTTATGTTAGTCACCATACAGTACATCATTAGTTTTTGATGTAGAGTTCCATGATTCATTGTTTGCATATAACACCCAGTGCTTCATGCAATATGTGCCCTCCCTAATACCCACCACCAGGATCATCCCCCCACTCTCTTCCCCTCTGAAACCCTCAGTTTGGTTCCTGGAGTCTGTAGTCTCTCATGGTTCATCTCCCCTTGTGATTTCCCTTCATTTCCCTCCTTTTTAAAATTTAAATTCAAGTTAGTTAATATATACTGTATTTTTAGTTTCAGAGGTAGAATTTAGTGATTTATCAGGTGCGTATAACCTCCAGTGCTCATTCCATCAAGTGCCTTCTGTAATGCCCATCATCCAGTTACTCCCACCCACCTCCCCTCCAGCAACCCTCAGTTTGTTTCCTAGAGTTAAGAGTCTCAATGTTTGCCTCCCTCTGTTTTTTTAATATATTTTTAAAATTTTTTATAAACATAATGTACTATTAGCCCCAGGGTTACAGGTCTGTGAATCACCAGGTTTACACACTTCACAGCACTCACCATACCACATACCCTACCCACCATAATCCCACCACCCTCTCCCTCCCCCCTCCCCCCAGCAACTCTCAGTTTGTTTTGTGAGATTAAGAGTCTCTGGGGCACCTGGGTGGCTCAGTGGGTTAAGCCTCTGCCTTCGGCTCAGGTCATGATCCCAGGGTCCTGGGATCGAGCCCCACATGGGGTTCTCTGCTCAGCAGGGAGCCTGCTTCCCCCTCTCTCTCTGCCTGCCTCTCTGCCTACTTGTGATCTCTGTCTGTCAAATAAATAAATAAAATCTTTAAAAAAAAAGAGTCTCTTATGGTTTTTCTCCCTCCCAATCCCATCTTGTTTCATTTATTCTTCTCCTACCCTCCAAACCCCCCACATTGTGTCTCCACTTCCTCATATCAGGGAGATCATATGATAGTTGTCTTTCTCTGATTGACTTATTTCACTAAGCACAATACTCCATGTATTCCATCCATGTCGTCACAAATGGCAAGATTTCATTTCTTTTGATGGCTGCATAGTATTCCATTATTTATATATATATATATATATATATATTTCTAATCATCTTTATCCATTAATCTGTTGATGGACATCTAGCCTCCCTCAGTTTTTAACTTATTTTATTTTTTTCTTCCTTTCCCCTATGTTCATCAGTTTTGTTTCTTAAATTCCACATATGAGTTCCTCTTTCTTATGAGATCAGCTATGTATTAGCTTTAACTTTTTTGTTGTTATAGCCAGGATTCCCAGGTGATTTTAGAGTATTGGTTTTGCTTAATCTTAGTTGTTATCTTTTCACAAAGGACTTAATGATGTCCCTCTAGAATTGCCAAAAGACTAGCTCTAAATTTCTACTTCTTCGTTATGCAGAACATTTTGTTTATTTCCTATCTTCCAAATGTATCTTCTCTAATAGCCTTATGAGGGTAATCTTCCAAAGCAAAGACCAGAACATCTAACTACACTTCTCCTACTTTTTGGGCTTCTAGATTAAATCATAACCATTCTTTAAGTTGACTTTTCTTTTCTCTAATATATGTTAGATTAAGCCAAGAATGTGAACTAGTGTATACAATAGCTATTTTAATCTTGGTGTGCACTGATGAAGAGTAAATAATCAATTGTAGTGACAGTCCCACTGTATGTTGCATTGGAGAGATGCTCCTGGAACATAATCAAATGGAACATTATATGAGAGGGGAAATGAAGATGCTTCACTCCAGAAAAGAAACCTTATAGGCACATGCCCATCATTTCAAATGTTCTATGAGCTGCTGTATGGAACACGAATAAACTTACTATAACTTATTACAGAGTGCAGTAGGAGTTCCAATAGGTACATTTATAAAGATGCAAATTTTTGGTAAGTAGCATAAGAATTGTCACAAGTAAAATGACTTATCTTTGGCAGGAATTGATTTTGGAAGAACTTCAGTGGAGGTATTCCTGAGTCTGTCATGGGTTCTCTAAGGGGATTTTGGCAAGTGGAAGAAATTTGAACTAGATAGCTTTTCATGTTTCTTTCAAATCAAGGATTCTTTTCTTTTATGAAGCTCCCACATCTTGAAGCTTTTCTATTATTGCATTTAGTACTGTGAATTGGTGGGAGATTAATGATTAAAATAGACAGGTAGCTAAAGATTTTTGAAGAAATAGAAGCTGAGGACTAAAATGTAGAAATAGATGAGCCAATCATTCTAATATTATGATATCCCTGCCACTACGCTGCTCTCTATTAGTAATATTCACTAAACTTTGGACCATGAAATTTATAAATTTACATCACCATTATGTAATGAAAATGTTTTGGAATTTCAGCTTCAGACTTCTTTGGTTCCTTCTGTGCCCAAATTAAAACCTTTTGTTTCTGAAATGTCCCTTTTCTTTGCAAGAGCAGGGGTTTTCTCATCATTATGGTAGGTCTTTGTTTATTCCTAGTTGCTTTTTTTTTAAAGATTTTATTTATTTGACAGAGAGAGAGAGATCACAAGTAGGCAGGGAGGCAGGCAGAGAGAGAGGAGGAAGCAGGCTCTCTGCAAAGCTAAGAGCCCGATGTGAGGCTCGATCGCAGAAACCTGGGATCATGACCTGAGCTGAAGGCAGAGGCTTTAACCCACTGAGCCACCCAGGCACCCCCCTAGTTGCTTTTTTAAAGCTACACTCAAGCTTCAACTCTGAAACTTGTTTACTGTAAAGTGTTAGGGGTTGAATTTTATCTCCCCTCCACACAAATTCATATGTTGAAGTCCTAGTACTTCAAAATGTGACCTTATGTGGATATAGGATATTTGCAGATGTGATTAGTTGAGATAAGGTGGTACTGGAGTAGGGTGGGTTCTTAATCCAATATGACTGGTGTCATTACAAAAAGGAGAAATTTGGACATACACACACACACACACACACACACACACACACAGAACAATTTACATGAACATAAAAGCAGGCATTGAGATGATTTGTCAAGGAATGCCAGTGACCACCAGCAAAACATCAGAAGCTAGCAAAGAGGCAGGGGACAGATTAATTTTCATAGACCTCATGAAGGAATCACCCCTGCTAACAACTTGATCATAGACTTTCAGCTTCCAGAACTGAGACCTTACTTTTTTGTTTGTTTCAGCATCCAGTTTTTGATACTTTGTTATGGTAGGACTACCAAACTAGTACACCAAGAGATGTGAATAAACTTGACCCTACCACAAAATAAATCAGTGGGTTTTAGTTTGCAATGTAACAGAAGGAACTCTCTCCCTTTAAAATGATCTTATAAATTCCAAAATGGCTTCAAGTATTTAAAAATACACTGAAGTCAGGTATTTGGTAACCATTGTGCATGAATATTTTATTAACAAATATTTCAAATAAGGATGCGTTTAGTATGCACATATTTAAATTGTTTTCATTTAACCATGCATTTGCACTTTGTGTTCCTTGCCACTGACACATACCCAGTCAGAAAAGCTTTTAACTTTTCAGTTACAAATGAAATGTTTTTCAGCAAAGCAGCAGTTTTGCCTCATTAACAGAAAGACTCTTCATATTTACTTCTCAAAGTAAAAATTTCAGAGAAATTGTAAAGTAACCCAAACTTAGAACTTTGTTGCCTGAACAAAAATTAGGTCAAAGTGAAAATAATTTAAGCTGAGTGCAATTTTTTATTAATACTAAACATGATTCATGGGACAATTAAAATAATTAATGCCATGGGTCAACATTTGAAAGTTTGTTTTAAAATATCAGAAGAAGAGGAGCACGTGGGTGGCTCAGTCGGTGAAGCATCTGACTTAGGTCAGGATCTCAGGGTCATGAGATGGGACCCTGTGCTCAGCCAGGGGTCTGCTTGTCCCTCTCCCTCCGTTCTCCTCCTCCCCCAGGTCAAACACATGCATTTTCTCAGATAGATAGATAGATAGATAGATAGAATCTTTTAAAAATGTCAGAAGAACTTTTACTGATTGTTAGACTAAAATCTAGTGACATTAAAAAATGACTGATGCATTTGACTTCTAGTTATATTAAACTGTAGTAGCACCCTCACTACCCTGGAATTAGAGAATGTTCCTCATTCTTGCCTTGAGACATTTCTATTGTATAAATCTTGCCTGTTGACTATTAGATTTGCAAATTGAGGGACCAAGGAGTAAGGGACATTTTAATTAAGCAATGTGGATAATATACTTTGGAGACAGAAAGATCTGGGATCATATCCCAGCTCAGCCACTTAGAAGGTGCAGACAAGTTCTATTTCAATATCCAGTCTTGGCTTCAGGTAGGCAAGCAACTACTTAACTATTACAGAAATTAAATGTAAAATGCCCAGCACAGTTTCCAGTTCATAGTAGGAGGTCAGTAGATGGTATTTATTGTTATTATTAAGTTGAATTTTCTCCCAACTAAAATTGATGTTATGCTTCTTTCTTTCGTTCATCTTGCTATAACTGAATGTGGTGTTCATTTCTCTTCCTATATGTGAACTTTTACTGGTAATTTAAAAGAGGAAAAGGGGCTGTAGTGGGAAACCTGAATAATGGTCTTAGACTATGATTATATCCTAATCTCCAGACTCTGAATATGTTGCCTTATATGGCAAAGGGGACTTTGCATATCTATTTACATGAAGCAATTTGAGCTGGGAGATGATCCTGGGGTATCCAAATGGGCCTGATATATTCATGTGAGTACTTGCCAGAAGGACACAGGAGGGGTCATATTTAGAGGACAAGATGGTATAATGACAGAAGCAGAGATTGGAGTGATGTGATTTGAAGATGGAGGAAGGGGGTCACAAGCCAATGAATATAGGCAACCACCAGAAGCTGGAAAAGATGAAGAAATAGATTCTCCCTTAGAGGCTTCTAAAGGGACCACCCCTGCCAACACCTTTAATGGCTTTAACTCATTGAAACTTATCTCAGACTTCTGACCTACAGAACTATAAGAAAATAAATCTGTGAGGTTTTTAAAGATTTATTTATTTGAGAGGGAAGAGGAGGGGCAGAGAGAGAGAATCTTTTTTTTTAATTATGTCAGTCACTATACAGTACATCATTAATTTTTGATGTAGAGTTCCATAATTCATTGTTTGCGTATAACACCCAGGGCTCCATGCAATATGTGCCCTCCTTAATACCCACCACTGGACTCACCCATCTCCTCACCCCGCCCCCCTTCTAAAACCCTCATTTTGTTTCCCTGGAGTCCATAGTCTCTCATGGTTCATCTCTCTCTCTCTGATTCCCCCCCCTTCATTTTCCCCTTCCTTCTCCTAATGTCCTCCATGCTATGCCTTATGTTCCACAAATGAGTGAAACCATATGATGATTGGCTTGCTCTGCTTGACTTATTTCATTTAGCAAAATCAGGGAGAGGGAATTTTAAGCAGACTCTGCACTGAGCATGGAACCTCATGCAAGGCTCAATCTTATGTCCCTGAGATCACAACCTGAACCAAAATCAAGAGTCAGATGCTTAACCAATTATACCATCCAGGCGCTCCTGATTTTGTATTTCTTAAAACCACTGAGTTTGTGGTAGTTTTTTTAGAGTGGCAACAAGAAATTAATGCAGGTAGAGATGAAGTCATTTGAGGTCTATATCTGTTAGCTAGCTTATGTAATAAACGACTCTAAATCACAATGACTAAAAATAACAACCATTTATTTAGCTTGCAAGTGTTGGATTGGAAGCTGTAGTGTTCTGCTGATCTGGTCTGGTATTGGCTGATCTCAGATGGGCTTACTCATGCGTTTGAGGTCACATTGCCAGATATGCTAGGTGCTGCCTGGTCTAGGGAAGCCTTAGCTGGGGAGGGGATATTCATCTCTGTTTCACATGTTATTCAGAAGAGGTAGCTTAAGATTCTTCAAATGGTGGGTTGGCAGATTTTGAAGATAGATAACAGGAAGGATGCTTGACATCTTGAGGCTTCAGCTTAGAACTGACACAGTGTCATGTACACCACAGTCTATTGGCCAAGGCAGGTCACAAGGCCAGGTTTTAGTGGTTAGTCAAACAGATTTCACTTCTTAGTGGGTGAAGTTTCTGTCATATGGTAAAGGGTGTGGATATAGATAGGTGAAGAATTTGAGTTATTTTGTAATCAAGTACCACACCTCTTGGAAAAACATCTATTTTGAGTTTCACCTGATTTCTCAGCTCCTGCACTTGGCCACCTCCTAAACCATTTCATAATTTCCTCTCTCTGTATAACACCCATATACTGACAAGTTGCTGAAAACCCACTGTTGGCTATCCATTTTTGAAGAGATTTGATTAAAAAAGAAAGAGGGCACCTGGGTGGCTCAGTGGGTTAAGCCGCTGCCTTCGGCTCAGGTCATGATCTCAGGGTCCTGGGATCGAGTCCTGCATCGGGCTCTCTGCTCGGCAGGGAGCCTGCTTCCCCCTCTCTCTCTCTGTCTGCCTCTCTGCCTACTTGTGATCTCTCTATCTGTCAAATGAATAAATAAAATATTAAAAAAAAAGTTTAAAAAAGAAAGAATCTGGTTAATGAATTTATTCAAATTCATAGCTATTTACCTGGTGAAATTTGCCCCTGTCCCACCCTCTCCTAAGTTGATTTTTTAATAGCAAAGTGTCTAACAATTTTTGCCAAATTGCTTTTTCAATATGTGATTCCAGGTTTAATAAGCCTCACCCATGTGGAATTACTAATGGGGAGTTATCTCAAGTTTTCTGAATTCTTTCTAACATGGCTTAGCTGAGGACAAAAAGACCATATGCTGCATACTGCTTTTTCTACATAAGATTTTTCCTTTCTGTTTCTTTATCCAGGTGTTGCTTGATTTTAAAGCAATAATTATATAGGCACATATGCAGATGCCTTTTAGAATCAAGGAAGTATTGGGCCTGCATTATGCAAGTTCCAGAGTCCAGATGGGTTGGTGTGGCAGCTGTGAGTCGATCAATAGTGAAGCTGTTTCTCTCGGGAAGCCTTGACAACAGAAACACCAACTCCCTAAGAGCCTTTTGGGTTAGTTTTTATTTATTTATTTATTTTTATTGTTGTTCTTAAGATCTCATCAAATGCAGAAAACAAATGATGAATGAATGGATGAAGCTCACTATTGTCCCTGCAGTTGCTGAAATCTACTTCCTTGAAATTTCTGTGGTCTAGTAAAACTGAATCTCTTAAATCAATCTTGGAATTGTTTAAAATCTTTCAAGCAAGGTGGGGGGAAAGAGGGACAAACCAAGAAACAGAATGTTAACTATAGAGAACAAACTGATGGTTACCAGAGGGGAGGTGGGGTAGGCAAGAGTGAAATGTGTGATGGGGATTAAGGAGTGTGCTTGTCGTGATGAGCACAGGGTGATGGATGGAAGTGCTCAATTGCTACATTGTACACCTGAAACTAATACTACAGTGTATGTTACTTAACTGGAATTTAAATAAAACATTTAAAATAAATAAATGAATAGATAAATAGATAAATAAAATCTTCTTTAGTCTCATTGCTACTTAGTTCAGCTCATTATCAATTTTTAAAAATTTATTTTTAAATTAACATACAGTAAAATTAACATTATGGTATATAGTTCTACAAATATTAAACCATGTATAGACTTGCATCTTGTGTGTGTACCGACCACAATAACCAGGAAACAAAACAGTTCCATCTGTGCATGAGTGTTTAAAGTAGCTCTATTCATAATCTCCAAAAATTGGAAGCAACTCAAATGCCCTTAGATGGATAAATGGATAAACAAATTGTGGTATATCCATATAATGAAACACTACTCTGTAATGTAAAGGATGGAACTACTGATACAATCAACAGCTTGGATGAATCTTATAATATTATGCTGAGTGAGAGCCTATTCTCAAAAGTTTGCACATTGTATGATGTCATCTATATGACATTATCATTCTTCACTTGAACTTTCCAGTACTTTCTTATTTGGTTCAAGTCCAGTGTTGCTCCAGTTTCCAATATAGTTTCTGGACCATTTGAAGCAAATGGTCTTTTAAAAATAAAAATAAAATCATACCAGAAAATTGCTTCAACCATGTCAATGATGCTACAGGTTCTTGCATATGGCTTTTTGTTTCAAGTTTTTATTTAAATTCCAGTTATTTAACATATAGTGGAATAACAGCTTCAGGAGTAGAATTTAGTGATTCATTACTTAAATATAATGCCCACTGCTCATCCCAGCAAGAGCCCTCCTTTATACTCATAACCCATCTAACCCATCCCCCAGCCACCTCCCCTCCAGCAACCCTCAATTTGTTCTCTATAGTTAATAGTGTCTTCCGGTTTGCTTCCCTCTCTTTTTTTTTCCTTCCCCTCTGTTCCTCTGTTTTCTTTCTTAAATTCCACATATGAGGGAAATCATATGGTTTTTGTCTTTCTCTTATTTATTTCTCTTAGCCTAATATACCCTAACTCCATCTACATTATTGCAAATGGCAATATTTTGTTCTTTTTGAGTAATAGTCCATTATATATATTATATATATATTATAATTTTCCATTATAATATATCTTTTCATGTGTCTGTTAGCTATCTGGATGTTTCTTCTTTGGAAAATTGTCTATTCATATCTTCTGCCCATTTCTTAACTAGATTATTTGTTTTTTTGGGTATTGAGTTTGATAAGTTCTTTATAGATTTTGGATACTAGCCTTTTATCAGATGTTATTTGCAAGTATATTCTACCATTCTGAGGGTTTCCTGTTAGTTTTGTTTTTTGTTTACTTCACTGTATAGAGGTTTCTATCTTGATGAAGTCCCAATGGTTCATTTTTGCTTTTGTTTCCATTGCCTCAGGAGATGTTTCTAATAAGAAGTTGCTGTGACCAAGGTCACAGAGGTTGCTGCCTCTGTTCTCCTCTAGGATTTTGATGGTTGGTCTTTCACTGATTTTTGAATTTATTTTTGTGTGTGGTGTACGAAAGTGGTCCAGTTTCATTCTTCTGCATATTGCTAGTTGTCCAGTTTTCCCAGCATCATTTGTTGAAGAGACTGTCTTTTTTCCATTGGATATTCTTCCTTGCTTTGCCAAAGATTAGTTGATCATATGCTTGTGGGTCCATTTCTGGGTTTTCTATTCTGTTCCATTGATCTATGCATCAGTACCATACTGTCTTGATGACTACAGCATTGTAATATCGCTTAAAGTCCCAAATCATCAAGCCTCTGGCTTGGCCTTTCTTTTTAAGGATTGCTTTGGCTATTTGGGGTCTTTTTTGGTTCCACACAAATTTTAGGGTCATTTGTTCTGGCTCTGAAAAATGTTGGTGGTATTGTGGTAGGGAATTGCATTAAATATGTAGATTGCTTTGGATAGCATAGGCATTTTAACAATATTTGTTCATCTAACCCATGAGCATGAAATGTAATTCCATTTCTTTTCATCCTCTTCAATTTTTAAAGTAAGTGTTCTATAGTTTTCAGGTTACAAATCTTTTACTTCTATGGTTAGGTTTATTCCTAGGTATCTTTTTATTTTTAGTGCAGTTGTAAATGGGATCAAGTCCTTGACTGTTTTTTTCTGCTGCTTCATTACTAGTATATAGAAATATAACAGATTTCTGTACATTGATTTTATACCCTGCAACTTTGCTGAATTCATGTATTAGTTCTGGCAATTTTTAGGTCCAGTCTTTTTGGTTTATGTGAGTATCATACTGGCTTGATGATTACAGCTTTGTAATATAGTTTGAAGTCCAGAATTTTGATGCCTCCAGGTTTGCTTTTCTTTTTCAGGATTATTTTGGCTATACAGGGTCTTTCGTGGTTCTATACAAATTTTAGGATTATTCTAATTATGTGAGAAATGCTGGTGGTATTTCCTGCATATGATTTAGAAAGTTCTTTATGATGTGGGTCCTGCCTATTTCTCCAGATTAAACTTCTGGCTCATCCATCTGATAACCAATGTTCTAATAGTCATTACATATTATTATAGTTCCTTAAATGCATCATCCTCTCTAGTTCTTCTATGTCTTTACCCTCTTATGTGAAACCCCCCATTCTCCCCATCTATGTCATTCTCTTTCTTAGCACTTAAAGTTATATGTCAAACATTCAAGAAGCAAGTCTCCCGAAACAAATTTTCTTTCATGGAGATCATGGGGAGCCTCAAATTTCTCAGTTTGTGCCTGTGATTATAGAGGTGGTTAAAAATGGAGCCTGCTTATGAATCCATTAACATGATTTGGAAAGGGTAGGATTGGCAGGTGCGAAGACTTTTAAGGCAAAGTAAATTTCAGCTTCTTCATTTAAAGTTTCTAGAGATCACAGTTTAGGTCTCTGCCCACATTTACAAATGGAATACACTGAGGAGGCATAAACACTTACTGAAACCCTTGTAGGAGCACATTTTGCCTGCCAGCAACTCTTTGCCAAGCAAACATTTTGAAAACACTTGGACGATCCTGGCTGCCCCAGTGTTTTCATAAATATTTCCATCCGGCAGTCACAGAAGCCTTGCAGAAGAGAGTGGTCAACAGGAAAACTTGAAATGGAAGAGGTTCAGTGAGCAGCTGCTGAGTTGTGAAAATGTATGCAAAAGCATATGGCTGTCTTTGGGGCCTTAAGGCAACATTTTAATTTTTTAATTTTTTTTACCCTGCAAAGATCAAAACATATGATTTCATTTCAGTAGGTTTTCTTGTAAACAAACTCTTCATTTTCTAAAGGAGTGCATAAATGTTTAACATGTCATAAATATTTGTTTATCTAAAATTATGGCTTATTGAGAAACAACAATTTTGATATAATGTAACCTATTGGTCATCCTGGTTTTCTGATCATCTCTTTGGCATTCTTGGCTTCTTATGTGTCCACCCATATTTGAGAATACATAATTTTCTATCATTTAAGCTGAATTGCAGAAGGGTATCTAGGTGAAAAGCATTCAGAACTTGATGCTGGTGCAGAATGCTGCAATTAGCTTACTTGAGTATAAATGCTGAGCTTTCAACACTTCTATATAGTCAGCTATGTTTTGTGTTTAATTCAAATATTGAATTATATCTAGAAATATCTACACTGTTAAGGTCCCAATTCTGCAGGTCATCCATCTTCTTACGTATTGGAATGATCTCAGCTTAGCCACTAAGGATAAATCCTCTGCAGTGTGTCCCTTTAAGTAGACAAGAAATTCCCCATGGTGATCCTTTTCTTCATACTGAGAAAGGTCAGTTTTTCTACATGGGCAAGAAGACTTCTCCAGGCATAAAGTAGATTTGAATTATGATAGCTTTTTTTCCTCCTTGTTTTGTTAGGTGCCCCACTTGACAGACATTGTAAATATAAGGGCTCAGCTTCCACTTCCACTTCCCCTAGAATACCAGTCCCTTGGGATACTTCACCTGAAAAATATCCCATTGGCCAAATAAATGTGGGGAATTTTGCAACTGTACCATACTTCAGCTCTCATGAGCATATTAAAGCTCTAAATACCAGTGCATAGCTCTTTTTCTCTTGTTTAACCCAGTATTTCCCAACTTATTTGACAGTGGAATCAATTTTTTAAGCACAGCACTTATTACAGTTTTATGGAAAACTTCTTAGGAAAAGTTTTTGTTAAAACTTTGATGGAATTTTTAATAAGGCGAAGTCATCATCTACATGTCTCTTTCCATAATGCTAATTTAGGGGTAGTTGTTAGTTGTCCAAAATTAAAAAGAAGTGAACAAAGCAAACAAAGCAAATTACTAATGTTCATTCTTTTATATATAATATGGCTTATAATATTTAAGTCTTTGAAGCCATTGGAAGCAATTTTATAGCAGGCTGGAATGGGAAATGTATCTTAAGCTAGTTTACTTTCTTCAGAGACAGATGGGAAAACAGCAAACATGACGAGGTCAGACAGTCAGTGATCAGTAAAGGTGGAATAGGAATTGAGATGTCTGTATTTCTAGTTCACCATTCTTTGATTCACAAGGCCCAACTTAAATGTTTAGAAATCATAGTCATTCTTAGTAACTGAGCTCCATTCCTGTGACTTTCCCAGCCAATCTGTAACTATATTTAAACCTCTGAATGAGGGTATACTAACATCTTTTTTTTAAAAGATTTTATTTATTTATTTGATAGACAGAAATCACAAGTAGGCAGAGAGGCAGAGAGAGAGGAGGAAGCAGGCTGTCCGCAGAGCAGAGAGCCCGATGCGGGCTCGATCCCACGACCTTGGTATCATGACCTGAGCTGAAGGCAGAGGCTTTAACCCACTGAGCCACCCAGGTGCCCCTAACATCTTTTAAGTTTCTGTTTTACTGTCATGTTCATTTCAATTGCTTATTAGTTACCTACTTAATACAAAAATATGTACTTTGTCCTCTATAGAGATGTCTTGAACTCCACAAAACTTAGGCATGTGTGCATGTGTTCCTAGCATATTTCTAAGCAAAATGATTAAACGATCCATTATAATTTGTGGTGGAAGTTGGATTTTTATACATTTGAATATACAGATTGATAAATTATTTTTTAAATGAAGAAGATAAACTAAAAGACATCAGGAAGTTAATTTGGAAGGGCTTTTTCCTGGGTAACACTTCTGGTCTTATGCCCCAGACACATTTGTCCCCACTGCTTGAAGAGCACACTTTCAGTCCATGTGTTTAAAAGTGAGTGGGGTAATTGATTAGATGCCAGTAACCACTGGGCATTGTGTCTTCTTTCCTTCCCTCACATGAGGCTGTTTCTTGGTGTATGAGCTCTGAAATTTTTTGAAAACTATTGTCCAAAAGTCTGAATTGGAGAGCTGTGAGTTAGAAGCAAGGTCAGGGAAACTTACCAAGACCATTTGGTCCTCACCCTTCAGCCTCTACAAAGCCAAAGACTTTGTAGAGCATTGTAGAGAGTTGCCACCATCTAAGGCTTGAATGTATACTACCAAAATCTCTGAGAGCTAAAAAGTTCTTTCCTTCTTTCTTTCCTTTTAAGTAGGCTCCATGCTCAGTGTGGAACCCAACATGGGGCTTGGACTCACAACACTGAGATCAAGACCTGAGCTGGGATCAGGAGTCAGACCCTTAACTGACTGAGCCACCCAAACATCCCTAAAAAGTTCTTTAAATATCTTGTGGTCTAAGGACCATTTTGCCAAATCATGTCAGAAGCTGAACACACTTTGAGACCAATGCTGCCCAACTGTATTGTGAATTTGGACTGCCTGGGAATTTTGTTAAAACTTAGTGGGGCACCTGGGTGGCTCAGTCGTTAAGCGTCTGCCTTCAGCTCGGGTCATGATCCCAGCGTCCTGGGATCAAGCCCCACATCGGGCTGCTTGCTCAGTGGGAAGCCTGCTTCTCCCTCTCTCACTCCCCCTGCTTGTGTTCCCTCTCTCGCTGTGCCTCTCTCTCTGATGAATAAATAAATAAAATATTTTAAAAAAAACATAGTTTCTTGTTTGGAGATTAGAGGTTGGGTCATTTTGAAAAAGTTCCCAGATGATTCCAGTGCTGCTGAACAACAGTTTAAGTAGCAAGGGCCTGGAGAAGAGCAAAACAGAATTACTGGTCTCAATGAGGAGACTGAAAGAGTTTTCTGATCTTCTAAGCTCTTCTTAAGGTAGAGTTACTCTTGGTAGTTTTTTCAGGCCTTGGTGTTTTGCAAGTCTTCCAGCTCCAGTTGTCACAGGTAAGAACTACAACAATGCATCCTGCCTTATATGGCACACCTGAAACTAATATTACACTGTATGCTAATTGGAATTCAAATAAAAGCTTAAAAAAGAGTGAAAAAGAAAAAGAATGCATCCTGTCTGAGTGAGGGAAGCTTTCTATCTCTTTTCTATGGATTAAGGGTTTGGAAACAAAACCAAAAGCAGGTCTCCTGGGGCAGGATTGGGGCCACCTGGCTCCCAGACCCACAAGGTTGACCTTCTTTGGGGCTGCTAAGTTGCCATTTGTGATGTTGCTTTTGCTTCTCTTCAACAAAGTATATCTTTGTAGTAATTTGAAAAGATTTTTTTTGCACACAGGGAGAATAGCGAATGGGTTAACTGCTTCTTTGAAATCTCTGAAGGTTTTTCATGTAAAGCCCCTGCAGGTGCAACTTAGGACAAGGTTTTGAAGTTCTAGAAGTACAGGAATAGAGAAAGGGATATGAAGAAAACAGTATCTATGAAGAATTTTTTAAGGACCAAAATGTATGTAGTGGACTGAAAATTAAAACCAGAATATAGGTTTTAGGTTGCATATAAGTTTTCTGTGGAAAATGGTCTATTTGGTTACTCTTGGTGGCAGGGAATTAGAAATATTCTTGGCAATGACTTTGGTACTGTGAATTGCACATAAACTCCTTAAACAATTTTCTGGCTGTTTATTTTATTCTCTATCAGAAGTAGTATGCAAATGGAAGAATTTTAATTTCCTTTAATGCTCTGGGATATTTGGATAAAAAGGCACCATCAAGTATTTTTATGATTATAAGCTCACATTCATTGCTCTTTGGTAGAATATCATTAGTATGGAACATTCTCAATAACTCGCCTCCAAATAGTTTTTTTTCCTTGAAAAATGCTTATTTTTGGTTTGGAACTGAAAATATCAAAGATTTAAAAAGGCTCTCCAGCATTCAAATGAAATAGAATGCAGTTGTTTGCCTTCGTTTTGGCAGCAAGTATTGTTAGAGACTAAATGACAAAGAAAACATTCAGTGGCATAATGTAAGGACTGACTCTAATACCTCCCCCTACAGGTTAGTTTCAAGTTTATCTTAAGAAATAGAAGGGTGATGGTGAGGGTGGGAGTAATTTACAAGAAAGACCCCTCTTCCTGTGTATTTACATACATTCTTTTATTTTTAGCATCATTCATTTTTTGAAGATACATTTTTGAAAACATGTTTACCGACTAAAAGCCAGAATTGTGTTTAACAATATCAATTTAATATAACTTAGAGCAGCAGTGTTTTGTCCCCTTCCATTTATGTTGTGCAGAAAAACAGACTTCTGTGTGGTGAAAGTGTGTTCAGATGAAAGCTTTAAATCGGTGGCTAGTAGCCCAGTTAAGAAAAACTTGGCTGCCTGCTGCTCCTTGGTAATGTGTTCTACAGGCTGTTGTTTTCTCCTGATCTCCTATTTACAGTGATTTACTCCAAATATGTGGGTGTCTTAAGTATATGGGTGGTGTCCAAAGAAGTCAGTTTATTCTAAAGGATGAAATGAAAGGCAGTATACAATAGCTTCTGTCGATCCCCTACTAATTCTCAAATTGAAAGAAGACCTGCCATAAAGGTTTAGAGGCCAGCAGAAGTATCAGCTAAGAGGGAGGGAGCCAGTTACAAGAATATGGTTATGCAAAAAGGTCCCACTGCACACCCACTGTGGGTGTAGCTCTAAAGGTAATGAAGCAGGCAGAGGGAAAGAGGTAGATAAAGCCTAAACTTATCACAAATTTATAAATCCAGTTAATGAGGTTGAGCACCATCTACACAAAATGATGAGCTCAATTTTAAAGCAAAATTTAAAAAAATAAAAAATAAAAATTCTACTGTACCAATTTAATACATTATGACACAGTGGCACAAGACAAGACAACACTACTTTCTAGGATTAAAAAAGTTACTCAGGGGGCACCTGGATGGCTCAGTGGGTTAAGCTTCTGCCTTCAGCTCAGGTCATGATCCCAGGGTCCTAGGATTGAGCCCTACATTGGGCTCTCTGCTCAGTGGGGAGCCTGCTTCCTCTTGTCTCTCTGCCCGCTCTGCCTGCTTGTGATCTTTCTTTCTCTCTGTCAAATAAATAAAATCTTTAAAAAAAAAACGTTACTCAGAAAGGCCTGGGTGATTCTAATGGAGAACGATCTTCAGTTTGTATAGACCCATTAATCAGTGTATTTGTGGTTAATATTATTCAGTCAGTTAAGTTTACCTATGTCATAATGCAATATCAAAAATTAAATTTTATTGAACATACCTACAGTATGACAAGTTATACTAGGTCTTAGGGTTCTATGGAAAAAATACATTTATTGACATTCTAACCTCCAAATGCAGCAGGATAAGGGACAGACATGTTAAAATGTAACTGCGAACAAGTATGATGATAATTCCAATAGAAGAATAAACAATGATATAGGAGCAGAGAAGATAGTTATCAGGTACACTTGAGTGATCAGGACAGGATTCTCAGAGGAAGTTGTACGAGGGATTTTTGTTAAATGTTTCCCGAGATGGCAAGTACCCTATGTGTGTGGTGTTGAACTGATCTTCTAGTGTAAAGGCTCTGTCAAGAAACAATTAATGATAGCATGCCATGACACTCATTTAGTAATTTATTGCTAGCTTTGTATGATCACTTTGGTTCCATTTGAAAATGATCACCTCTTGTTGATTTCGTTGTTGTACTGAAATTTTATCATGGCTTGAAGTTATAACTATATGCCAATAATAGGAAAACTTAACATTGTTCCAGTTCTGATCTTTTCAAAGTTTTATATGTATCTTTCTAGGTTCAGGGTAGTGCACTGACAATTCTATGTATTTTCAGCAGAAAGGGGTTTAACACAGAGAGGTGTTTAAAAATGGAAGAGCAATGGTCAACAGCCTGCCACTGGCCTCACCATAGCTGAGATCCAAAGAGGAGGAAGATGCTGTTGGCACTATACTTGCTGTGTCACATCTGCCTCTCAAACCTACATGTTACTGACTTGTCCCTATGACTCTGTATCAGGCCACAAACAGACATATCTTTATGAATGCTTTGCAAGTATTGACAGTAGCCATAGTAAAAAGATGGTTTCTGTGCCATTTGATCCTCAGAGTGGGTCTCACTGGTAGAAACTTGTTAGCATTTAGAGACCTAATTTGAAGAGAGTATGAAAATGTAATTTTAGCTTTCTGCATTGTGGTATATGAAGGCATATATAAGGGAATGTGAATAAATGACAGCTGTCAGTCAACTGTATTGATTTCACTTCTACTCCTAAAATGTTACAAACACCTGTTTAGAGTTCTGTCAGCTTTGACAATAAATTATTTTGCTATATTTAAACTAAATACTAAACAGTTTTACTACCAAGTAGCTTCCCTTACTCCCAGACCTATTTACTGAAAACTCACTCAGACCCAGGTAAGTTCCCCATTGGGTATGCAGCTATATATTGAGTAAACAGACAGTAGTCCCTGTCCTCAAAAGAATATAGGCTGTAAGAAACAATCATCACAAAATGTTTACTTAAACATATTGTAGGAAAAAGTAGGAAGTAAGATAAAGCATCAAAACTTAGGAGTATAATTTTGATTTGGATGATCAAGAAAAGTGTTCTTTTTCTCCTAAAAGAGTAACATGATATGAAAGCTTTGAAGATAGCCAGGCAAGAAGAAGAAAAGGATAGGGGGTGGGGAGGAAGGTTGCAGGCCAAGAGAACAAGAGCAAAGATGGGAGATGAGAAAGTTCCTGGAAACTTCATGGGATTGTAAAAGGGTATGTGGCTAAGGGAGGGTAGATAGGTTTTCCAGGACATGATGAACACTGCCTGTTTAATTGTGATAAAATACACATAACATGAAATTTACCATCTTAATCATTTATATGTATGCATATATTTTATTTTTAGTTATAAAATACACATAAAATTTACCAACTTATCCACTTTTAAGTGTACTGTTTGTAGTATTAAATACAAATTTCTGTGCAACCGGTCTCCAGAAGATGAAAACTTCCATCTCCCCAAATGAAAATTTATACCCATTTAAAAACAACTCCCCATTTCTCTCTCCCCTTGCAATCACTATTTTATTTTCTTTTGGTGTTTTTGTTTTGTTTTGTTTTATTATTAGCATGAGAGACTTTTCACTATGCAAATGTATTTCTTCCAAGATTTGTCCCATTGTAATTTCAAGAGTCCATGTTAACTCCTTTTCTGGAAACTTCCTTTTCTCAGTTTTGTATTCTTGAAGACCCTGGGCCATGAAGATTTTGCGTAAGTGTTGGGCAGTAAACTCCTTGATGTTCTGGCAGTGTGTCCCCATGAATTTGACTACACTTCATACCTCATGTAACTGAATCATGCAGTATTTACCTTTTGGTGACTGGCTTATTTCACTTAGCATAATGTTCTTAAGATTCATCTATGTTATAAGATGTATTAAAATTTCTTTCCTTTTTAAGGCTGAGTAATATTTAGTTGTATGCATGTGCTATATTTTGCTTATCATTCATCAGTGAATGGACACTTGAGTTGCTTTTACATCTTGGCTCTTGTAAATAATGCTGCTATGAACATGAATGTAGAAATACCTCTTGGAGAACCTGCTTTCAGTTATTTTGGGTATATACCCAGAAGTGTAATGCTAGACCAGATTGTAATTTTGGTTTTAATTTTTGAGAAAACCTCCTACTGTTTGTCATAATACCTGTACCCTTTTATATTCCCACCTGCAGTGCATAAGAGTTCCAGTTTCTCTACAACCTCACCCACACATATTTTGTTTGTCTGTTTTTAAAAATTTTTTATTAATTATTTTTCTTACCATATAATGTGTTATTTGTCCCAGTGGTACAGGTCTGTGAATCGTCAGGCTTACATGCTTCACAGCACTCACTATATCACATACTCTCCCCAATGTCCATAACACAACCACCCTCTTCCTACCCCCATCCCTCCAGCAACCCTCAGCTTGTTTTGTGAGATTAAAATTCTCTTATGGTTTGTCTCCCTCCTGATCCCATCTTGTTTAATTTTTCCCTTCCCTACCCCCCAAGCCCCCTACTCTGCCTCCCAAATTCCTCATATCAGGGAGATCATGTGATAATTGTCTTTCTCTGATTGACTTATTTCGCTCAGCATAATACCCTCTAGTTCCATCCATGTCATTGCAAATGGTAAGATTTCATCTCTTTTGATGGCTGCATAGTATTCCATCATATATATATAGATACATATATATACGTATATATATCTATATATATATCGTATCTTCTTAATCCAGTCATCTGTTGATGGATGTCTCGGTTCTTTCCATAGTTTGGCTATTGTGGACATTGCTGCTATAAACATTCAGGTGCATGTGCCCCTTTGGATCACTACATTTTTATATTTAGAGTAAATACCCAGTAGTGTGATTGCTGGGTCATAGGGTACCTATATTTTCAACTTTTTGAGGAAACTTCATGCTGTTTTCCAGAGTGGCTACCCCAGCTTGCATTCCCACAAACAGTGTAGGAGGGTTCCCCTTTCTCCACATCCTCTACAACATCTGTTGTTTCATGACTTGTTAATTTTAGCCATTATAAGGGGGTAAAAAGTGGGCAAAAATAAGTTTTTAAAAAATTAAAAAATATATATATATATATTAGACTGGTGAATAGGACAGAGCCACCCACTTGATTTTGGGTGTAGTTTGGTCTCTTAGAAGAAACTACCTCCCAAAATTTCAAAGAAAGAAAAACTTATATATATACCAAAATAAGGGTAAACATGAGAGGATGGAATATGACTGAAAACATGAAAATTAAAAAAAAATCTATAAAAGGAACTGATAAGATGTTTGGAAAAACAAAGAAGAAAAAAAAGGGGAGGGGGAGAGAATGTGCGCAGGCTGGAGACTAGACCAAAGCCCTGTGCTAGATACAGGGTATATTTTGATCTATGAGAAGAAATTGTATTCCAAAAATTTTTTAGAAAAAAAACTATATGTATACAAAAAATAATGTTAAATACAATGAAGGATAATCTATGAGTATAATAATGAAGGTTTAAAGAGATTTTTTTAGGAAGGTATTGTTAAGATAAACTAGTTTAAAAAATGTTAAAAGAAGAAAGAGGAATAGTTAACAAAATTAGAATAAGAATTTTTTTAATTTAATTTAATTTTGCAAGACTAAAGGATTGTGGGGAGAAAACCATGAATTCCATGCATTGCTTCCCCCTTCCTCTGGAGTTCCCCTGTTCTCCTTGATCAGTGAGCTTGGTCTTGGCTGGATGTTCTCGCTGATCCTCTGGAGGAAAGGCCTTTGTAGTGATTCTTAAATGTGTTTGCCTGAGGTGGAATTGCACCATCCTTGCCAGTGGCCAGGCTAAGAAATCTGCTCGAGTTCGTTCTTGAGAGTTTTTGTTCCCTGAATGATTTCTGTAGTGCTCTGGAGGATGGAAAGAAAAATGGCAGCCTCCCAATCTCCAGCCCAGAGGAGCCAAGAGCTCAGGGCTCCACTCCTCAGTGCACCCTCAGAGAAAAGGGGTCAATCACTCCCATCTCCTTGGTCTCTGGCTGGTGACCAAGCGTTTCTGTCTCTGGTGCACAGCCCCATTTGGAGTCTCCAAACCCAGCAGGTTCCTGCCTCTGGAGGGGGAAGGTGAGTCTCCCTGGATCTGCCAATTGTGGGGGTCCCTGCTCAAAGAGCAGTGGTCTGACAGTTCTGTGGATCATGGTTTAAGGTAACCCTGAGCTGAGAGCTCATTCCTCAGCTCCGTCTCTGTAGTCGTCGACTTCCCCGCTCTGATACCTGCGAGCTCTGCCACACTCAGACACTCAGACACCCCTGATCTTTCAGTGACCTTGTGGGACCTGAGACCACACTGTCCCTGAGAGGGCTCCACCCCTGCTTAGCATCTGGATCGATATCCCTCAGTGGAGCAGACTTCTAAAAATTCTGATTTCGGGACACCTGGGTGGCTCAGTTGGTTGAGCGGCTGCCTTCGGCTCGGGTCATGATCCCAGTGTCCTGGGATCGAGTCCCACATCAGGCTCCTTGCTCGGCGGGGAGCCTGCTTCTCCCCCTGCCTCTGCCTGCCACTCTGCCTGTGCTCGCTCCTGTGCTCTGTCTGACATAAATAAATAAAATCTTTTAAAAAAAATCTGATTTCATGCTCCACTGCTCCACTGCTTACTGGGAGCTGGCCCCTTTCCCCGTGGTCTGTCTTCCCGTTGCTTTGGATTCACTTCTCTGCATGTCCTACCTTTCAGAAAGTTGTCAATTTTTTGTTCCTAGAATTGCTTCTCTTCTTCTCTTCTATCTCCTGTTGAGTTTGTAGGTGTTTGGAATGGTTTGATAACTAGCTAGCTGAACTCTTGTGACCTGATGTCATTTCAGTCCACTACTCTTCCACCATCTTGCCTCTCCTCCTCCGTTTGTTTTTTGATCCTAGCCATTTTAATGGATGTGAGTTGGTTTTCATTGTGGTTTGATTTACATTTCCTTAATGATTATTAATGTTGAGCTTCATTTTATGTGATTATTGGCCATTTGTATGTCTTTGAAGAAATGTCTATTCAAGTTATTTGACCATTTTTTTTGTTTTTGGTTTTGAAATAATAGGAGTTCTTTATATATTCTGGATATTCTTCATCAGATAAATGATTTTATAGATTTTTTTTTCTATTTCTCTGGTTGCCTTTTCACATTCTCCTGAAAGACAAAAGTTTTAAACTATAATATTTATATATTTTTAAAATTTATCTTTGCTTTGGTGTGATATTCAAATCATTGCTAAACTCACTGTCAAGAAGTTTTCCCCTGTTTCCTCCCAAGATTTTTATAGTTTTAGCCCTTACATTTAAGTCTTCGGTCCATTTTGAGTTAATTTTTATATATGAAGTAAGGTGCAACTTCATTCTTTTGGGTATAGATATCCATTTTTCCCAATTATATGTGTTTGGAAGACCTTCCTTTCCCCATAATTTGTTGTTGTTGTTTTATTTAACAACACATGTAAAGGTTTTTTTTTCAAGATTTTATTTATTTATTTGACAGAGATCACAGGTAGGCAGAGAGAGAGGAAGGGAAGCAGGCTCCCCGCTGAGCAGAGAGCCAGACCGGGGCTCGATCCCAGGTCCTGGGATCATGACCTGAGCTGAAGGCAGAGGCCCTAACCCACTGAGCCACCCAGGCGCCCCCATGTAAAGGTTTTTGGAAGATACTTTTTTCTCTTTCCTTTTTAAATATTTGATTCATGTAAACTTTTGCATATTGCTGAAAGTTTTTGGTGTTGACAGTACTTTTTTTTTACAGTACTTAAAAAAAATCTCAAGTCATACTTTGAGCTGGCCAATGTTGTTCTTAGAGGTGCTGGTCTCCCTGCTATTAATCATTTTTTATTCTTTGGACATTCCCATGCCATTTATGTATTTCCTCCTCTATGATTTCTTGTCTCTTTTCGCTACCAAAATGCTCAGTTGCTTGGGTAACAATCCCTCCAACATTCTCTTTGCAACATGGCATTTGAATATCTGCATCCTACTTTATGAGCATTCCTGAAGTTTCTTCTTAATGGCTTCTCTTAAGAGTTTTCCTTACTTATTCTTCATTCCACTGCATCTGACCATGACTCATTCTATCCTGAATAAGTTTCTATACCCCCTCCCCATATGGACACCTTGATATTAACATTGTTCTGAATCATTAGATTTCTATTTGAAATGATTTATTTAATAATGATCTCATTATGTACATGAGATACAAAGGAAAAAATATAGTACCCTTAATCAATGACTTCTGTACTCCTCAGATTTTCCCTATGCTGCCTCTCTAGTAGAGTCCTTAGCTCTCTGGTCTCTTCTTTGTCTCCTTTCCTCATATTATAACTACATACTTTCCTTCTCTCTACCAGTAATCAGGGGACCTATATGACTCAGAATTTCTAGCACAAAGTTTTGTGTATAGTGATAATAATATACACAATTTATGTCATAGAAAGTCTATAAAGAATAGGCTCAAATTGATGATAGAATAAAAAAGCCAAATAAAAAACTCCACTATGAAGAAAATGAACCATAGCAGCAGGCTTAAGAAATGAAAATAGAACAGGGTGCCATAAAGTAAGATATTAAATAATACCCCTACAGATATAGGAATTTTTAGAGAATTATTTCTGAAGCTAGGAAAGAATCAAGTTGGAAAGACAAAGGTTTTGAGAATGAAGAAATTGTTAAGATAGAAAAGCACCACCAAGTTAAAAAAAAGACAATGTACTCCTGGCTATATGGCCTCAAAACTGAGTTCTACAAGATTCTGCATAACATGTAAGTAGTCACTTACCTGCAATATCCACATAATTTTTTAAGAGAAAGATGAAATGAAACATAAAGTGGATAATTGGAGTGTTTCAGTATTTAGAAGTCACTGACCTTCGTAAGCATAATTAACAAAGTTCTTATAGGAATCAGGATTGAAATAGGAGCAAGAATAGCAGATGGAATGATAAGTGAGATAGAATGGGTGTTTTTAAAGAAGACTATGTTTACAAAAAATTGCTTTTAGGATTATAATAGCCTTTAGGCAAGAGACTGGATCAAAAGACCTACTTTCATTACATATAAAAACTTACTTTCATTTTTTTTCTTATAGGCAGATAATGGAAATATTTAATATAAAAAGTGAACCATTAATAGGAACAAAATAAAATGATCTTTGTTATAGATTCTATTATGGAGTCTTAAATTTCATCACAGAAAGGTAACCCTAAGTGTCCTCCAGGTCTGTCACTCCCTTTTGAAGTAAGCAAGGAGTAGCTTCTTCTGCATAAGTCACCATGTTTTGTATCATGTGACTCCACTGTCCCAGACAAAACTTCCTGGATCATGAATCAATTGCAAAAGCAAAGATAACCAACTAAAGACTGGACCAGGAGCTCAAGAGGTAGCCTACCATAAGAACTCTACCCAGTGTGGGGATGGCACACCCTCCTGGATAACAGGCTCAATAAGATCCTCTCACTTAGGGAGTTTTCTTTGTGACACACAAAGAAACCAAAGCAGTAACAACAACAGAAGTAGAGTACATAGAAAAAGAAACAAATGATGAATAAGAAACAAGAGAAATAGAAATAAAAAGGGAGAGGGAAAGCAAGAAATGGAGACTCCTTGGAGAAGACAACAAGTACCTACTCATGGAGGGATGTTGGAATAACTGATTCTCAGAGCTGCTTTCCTATCTTGAGCTGTGAAGGACTATTGCCTTGTTTATTCATGAGTCCTAAACAGAAAGCTCTTGGGCAGGGTTTTCTATGACATATGTTATAATAAAATTTTATTACCTATGTAAAATTAAGCAATCTTTATGGCTAAAAAGTTCTAACACAGGATCATGCTTTACATTTTTAAAAGATGGTTTGTATTTTTTTGGAAAGCCCCCCCCCTCCGACATGCACACAACCATGAGTTACAAACATGTATTTTCACCATTAAATGTATTTCCTGGATATCCTTTTCATGGCTGCATAGTAATCCTTCTCATGGGTATACCATAATTTATTCAAATCATAACCTTTCCTTGGACATTTAGGTTATTTCTGATTTTGGATATGAAATAATGGGACAGTCTTGTGGTTGTAGGTATTTTCTCAGGATAAATTCCTAGGAACTTTTTATATCAAAAGATAATACCATTTTAAAGACCCATTTATCCCTAGAAAGTTGTATGGATTTATATACATGCCAGAAGTGCATAAAACTACCATTCCTTTTTATTTACATGCCCATCAGTACTAAGTTGTAACAGTGCATTGAAAGATGAACCATATGGAAGGTAAATGATGTGATTTCTTCAATTGTAACTTATTTAATAACTGGTAAACCTAATGCTATTTTTGCATTATTGACCATCTCTATTTTGTGTTTTTTTTTAAATACCTCTTCCTATCCTCTTATCATGTTTCTACAAATGTAATTTACCCAATTTTGTTTATCAGAACATTTATGTATTAAATTAGTAATGCCTTCTCCTAATGTTTAATTTTTCTTTTAGATTATAATTCTTCTTTCATTTAAAAATAATGTTCATGGCACACAGTCTTTTTATACATTAATATTAAAGCACATTCCTTTATGTTTTGAGATTCTTCCTTGACTATAGAATGCTATCATGTGAACTAAATCTTGAGGGGGGAAAATGTTTTAATTTTTTTCTCATTTGGTAATAAATGCCATTTAAAGATAAAAATTAGGCAGCTTCAGACAGTTTCACCTAATACTATACGTCTTTCAGAGTTTAATTAGTTAATTGACATAAAATAGTAGCTAAATATGATAACTAAAACTTTTTGAATTTTAGAACAATTAGTTTTCTCAGAATCACAAATATGTTACTAAATGCTCAAGAGGCATGCACTGTGATATTTTCAAAGTGGTATTAATGTTGTATTTCTTCTTAATGTGTGTAATTTTATGCATAAAAGTGTATATTCAGAAGACAAGTTACTTAGATAAAGTAAATGATGGGAAGTAAGAAAATTACTAAACTAAATCACATGGAATCAGGTTATCAAGAAAATCTACATATGCCCTTGATGTCAGAAAAGCCTTTTACAGTAGATCTGATAAAAGTTATTTTTCACTTGGTTTTCCTTTCACCCATTATTTCCTCTGGGAATAGCTTAGATGATGCAAGAGCGTTATTGCAGACAGGATGGCTCTGCTTACTGTAATGTTGAATTCATCTGAAGTTTTAAAAAACACAGCTTCAAAAAATTCTCAAGTAAACATGTATTGTGGGAGTTTCAACAGAATTAATCATCACATTTTTGAGAATTATTTCAAAAGCATTTGTATATGTTTTCCTTAGAGTTCTACATCACTCTGATCAATTTATATTTATAACTCTGGTAAATAAGAGTGCTCTAGAGTGTGCATATTACATCTTCCATGTTACAAAGGTAGCTGGAAAAATCTTTTGGAGAGGAAGGAGAAGAGTGGACACATACATGTGCACATACACGCACACACACATACAGTGATGGCTACGCTATCTTGAGTTTCATACATTAGTTGCAAGTACTACCTTTTCATTACCTAAATTGTAAAGAAAAGTGTATAGTGCTTTTCTGTGCCATCATTCTACTAGTTGATAAGCTATATCATTCTATTTTCTCCTCACTTTAAAATTCCAGTCCTGTGTTTTCCAACTAAACTACAAATTCTTATGTTTCATTATATATTATTATATCATTATATATTATGTTTCATTATATAATCCACATAAACTAGTGTGTTTCCAAAAGTAGATGAATCAAGTGCCATACAGGTTCCTTGCTGAAACAACCCAATTATGCAAGTGTACCTCATGACAGATAATATACATTTTAGTATTATATTTCTTCTTTTATATTCATCTGAAAATAGGCTTTGAAATATCTTAGGAGAGTCTATTTGGGGAGCCAAGTTACTCATATTCTCTTCATTGAAGAATGTACATCCTTTATGTGAGATGATCTTCCCTTTCCATTTACTGTGTAGGTGATAACCTGTAAAACCAATCACACTAATTTTAGTAGTCAGTGGGGTGACAAATATGTAGGTGGATTTCTCTTGCATCATTGTCTGATTAAGTCCTAATGATAAAATTGTTGATTTGATATTTTCATAATTCTAAGAACGATTCAAATAAATAAATTTACACAGGTACATACCACTAGTAAGGTGGAGTGCTATTTCAAAGCAAGATCATTCTGTCTATGAATCCCATGCATGTTGTTTCCACAACACCATGTTAGTAGGTCACTGATGCTTAAACACATGAGCCAGATCCTACACAGGGGAGGAAACTCTTCACAGCTCAAACCCACATTGAACTGGGACTTACTAGTTAAAGATTACTGGGGCTGAGTGTGAATGAGGAAGGGTACTTCTGGTGAAAAACATAGTATCTATATGCATATTCAAATATCCACACAACAGTTTCATTCTCTTGGTGAAACAGGCATATTTAGTTCATCTAAAGCAGGGTTTATGAACCTCTGCACTATTGAAATTTGAGACTGGCTAATTATTTGTTGTGGGGGGCCTGTCCTGTCCTGTATATTGGAGGACGTTTCACAACATCCATAGCCTCAATCCACTATATGCCAGTAGCACTGACACCCCTAATCAGGACAACTGAAATGTCTTCAGACACTTCTGAATGTTCCTTGGGGACCAAAATTCCCCAAATTGAGAATCATTCATTTCAAGTGTAGAATATGATGGGAGAGAGAGATAGAGTTGAGAAGGTAGAAGCAGATGGGTCATTGTGGAATGCTGAGTAGCAGTTAGGAGACTATGGGACAGTCCAAGAAAGAATTAATGAGGGCCTAAATTAAAACAGTAGCTGTAGTAATGGAATTAATGGTTGAAATTTGAGAGAAGTTTTGGCTATTTAGAATAGGGAGTTGGCATTGGGGATTAAAAAAAGTTGCCTCGGCTAAAGAAATAAGGAATCTCATTTTGAGAATGTAAACTTAGAGAAGCTAGTAATGCAATAAGGGAAAAAAAAAACACTGGTTAAATATTTCTAGATCTTAGAAAAGAGCCCCACAAATAATCAACATTTAAGTGGTAGTAGATCCTGTACGATCTACTGATCCTGAGCAGTTGTATAGTTGCGGGGGGGCGAGGGGAATAGATGCTTCAAGGGAGAATTGTATGGAACACTAATATTGAGAGTAGGAGGTGCCATAAAGAAGAGTAGAAGATGCTGCCGGAGATGTAGGAGAAAGGAAGGATCACAGATACTGGTGATATGGGAAATAACAGTGAATATTCATTTATGATAGGAGCTCAACTTGGTTTTTGGTCTTGGAAAGCATATAGGTCTTTAGTAACTTTAAAAAGAGCCAGTTTAATGGAGTGGAAAAGAGAGAATCTAGTTTACTTTAGGCTACATAGAAGCCCAGAGAAGGTAAAGCATGAAGGGAGTGAAGCAGTTCAACCATTGAGCTCACAGTAACATATTTTTATGGGAAATTCAAGCTGTTTCTGGTATTTTGGCTGTGAGATATAAATGGACTGTTACAAACAGGCATGACATATTAGGGTCCAGAGGTAATTCATCTACCACACTGTGTATTAATGGGACCCATGTGAGAACATTTTGTCCAGGTTTGTTCATATCACCTTCAAAAGGACTTGTAGTCACTTGTTAAAAATGATCAAAGATGCAGACTATGATTTCTATGGAGGGAGGCTAAGTTTTGCAGGTAATTTTTGCCTAGAAATAGAAAACCTGTAGTGTGACTTAATTACTGTCTTCAAATATAAGAGCATTTATAAGAACAAGGTGCATGTCAGATAGTTCTATGCTCACATAAGAGCAATGGCCTTAAATAAAAAGATGTTCTGGAGGGGCACATGAGTGGCTCAGTCAGTTAAGCGTCTAACTGTTGATTTCTGCTCAGGTCATGATTTCAGGGTCATGAGAGCGAACCCTGAGTGGGTCTCTGTGCTAGGTGTAGAGCCTGCTTAAGATTTTCTCTCTCCCTATGCCCCTTCCCCGCTCATGCTTGCTCTTGCTCTTTGTCATTCTCTCTCTCTTTCAGAAAAAAAAAAGATGTTCTGGAAATGGCTATCAAAGGAAATTTTGAGATGCATATTTTTTAGAAGATAGTGCCCATTATATAATGTAGGAACTATTCTATTAAAAAAGAAATTTACCAAGTAAAATGCTTTCCTTAATTTATTAATATTAACTTTTAGAATTCTGATTTACATGCATTAACTTCCAAGAATCAGGTGCACTGCTTTGATTTATATATCATGCATATAAAATTCTTATTAATGAATCTTAAATTTTAAAGTTGTGATTTAGTATGTTTATATATCTTAACTTTAAACTTCCAATTTAGTGCTGTGATTTATGGGTGCTAAGTTTCATGATATTTATGAATCATAAGGTTAAACTTCTGATTTAATATGATAGTTACTGTAAGAAGCATTAATAGAATAAAATGTGCAATTCTTAAGAGACCAAGATAAAACTGATCAATATTCTTATATGCAGAACACTTTACATAGGCTCAGTTTTACAGCCATCCTCAGAGGTGTATCTTGAGAAGAATGCTAAGAAAAGACTAGGAAAGACTACAACACAGTTTTAATAAACCATTTTGAAGAACTGTCTTCCCTTTTCATTAGACCCTTCATGGTAAAAGTGAGCAGTTTCAAGGTGTTAGAGCTCTTAAACTTTATTAAGTAGGAAACAAAAAAAGTTCTGATTAATAACTTATAACTTAACTGATTTTTTAATAACTTAACTGATTAATAAATAACTGATTAATAACTTATAACTGATTGATATCCTGTTAAGATGATAAAGTTATCTTAGTACACATACCAACATCTTCAGATAATGTGGCTTATTACAGCCTTGAAAATGATTCTTTGATCTCATTCAGCTTGCAAACAAAGAATTAGGTCATAAAATTTATATGAATGTCATTGGGACAGCCTCATAAGCTATTTCCCCACACAACTCTTCTTCCTCATCTTCCCCATCCTTCACACCTTACCTGTTAAGTATGGTAGCCATATATGGCTATTGAGCACTTTGCAGTGTGGCTGGCTGGTCAGAATCGAGATATGCCATAAGTAGAAATTGCATATCAGATCTTGGAGAGGGAGAAAATGTAAATATCTCAACAATCTTTGAGTTAGGTGACTTACAATGTTTTAGATAATCTGATTGGATAAATATATTGAAATAAACTTCACCTGTTTTTACTTTATTAATGTGGCTACTAAAATATTTAAAATATAGTGAGCCTATGTGGCTTACACTGTAGTTTTGTTGAACAGCATGGCTCTAGTCTTTTCCCTATTTCTCAGAATGGAAGCACCTAAAAGCTGCAATTCCTCCCAAATAATTCATTCATGCTATTATGAACAGCATATTTGAAAGGATGAAGGGTGGTCAACCAAGAATATAATTTGCTTGTGTCCTTTAACCTGACCAATTTGATTCTCATTAAGTAAAATCTATGATGAGAAACAAACATTTTTGTTGCTTGGTGTGTTTTGTTTTTCCTTCCTGGATGACTTGTAGTTTCACTCAACAATCTTTCTAAATTATGATTTACTGACTGCTTACTTTGATTTCAGTGCTATGTGAAATGCTTTCTCTATATACCTTTTCTCTTTTTTAAAGATTATTTATTTATTTATTTGACAGAGAGATCACAAGCAGGCAGAGAGGCAGGCAGAGAGAGAGAGGGAAGCAGGCTCCCTGCTGAGCAGAGAGCCTGATGCAGGACTTGATCCCAGGACCCTGGGATCATGACCTGAGCCGAAAGCAGAAGCCACTGAGCCAGCCAGGTGCCCCTCTATATATCTTTTCATTGAATCCTCATCATAGCTCTATAAAGTGGATACTATGAAGATGTTGCTTCTATTAACATGGATTCTGAGGCACAGATAAGTACTATGACAAAGATCACACATTGGCAGAGTTAAGAGTCAAACTTAGAATCGTTTTCTCTACCCCATACATTAAGCAGCTGTTCGAAACAGACATTTGGATTCTGCAGCTGTGAGCCATGCCCCAACTTGTTTGCTAAAAAGGGATATGTAAAGTGGAAATGTCAGGATCTTAGCCCAAACCCCTTTCTTTATACTCTACTTTCTTGCCTTTCTCTTTGACTAAAAATATGTTAAGAAAATCAGCCAAGGCAGTCTGGGCAAGGGATAGGTTTGTCAGGCAAGCTATCTGGTCATGCCAAGCTTCAAAATTATGGGGTTCCAAACAAATTTAGTGGAACACAAAGTCCATATTCTGAAGCTAGGACAGAGCTTTTCTGTTCCTCTTTTTCCTAATATAAATGGCCATTTGTGGCCTTGTGGGGCTTCTACCTTAATTAGAAGAAACCACTCAGGTGATGGTAGCTTATCTAATCCTGTTGCACATATTTCTGAAAAGCAGAACAGGAGGTTGGCTGCTTCCATTTTTAATTTGGTGGCATTCCATGTATCTTTTAAAACCATAGTTATTCTGCTTTGCTTTTCTACAAATCCAATAGCAAACTCTACCTTTGCTTTGCATGTTTCATTCTCTAGAGATGATATATAGAATTCAGAGAAATTGACTGTAGTATTTAATAATAATATACTTGGAATTGGAAAATGGATGGAATTTTGAATTTAAATTTGAGCCAGGAAATCTATTTCAAGCCCACCAAAGGAAAAAGTGGCACCCTAACATGGAGTGGCTTTAAGGACATCAAACAAAAACTTGTGGGGAAAAACCTCCATAAAACACAACTAAAGGGGCGCCTGGGTGGCTCAGTGGGTTAAAGCCTCTGCCTTCGGCTCAGGTCATGATCCCAGGGTCCTGGGATCGAGCCCCGCGTCGGGCTCTCTGCATGGCGGGGAGCCTGCTTCCCTTCCTCTCTCTCTGCCTGCCTCTCTGCCTACTTGTGATCTCTGTCAAATAAATAATAATAATAAAAAAACCACAACTAAAGAACAACTTCCTCCCAAACCCAACCAAACTAATAAATGAAAACTCCAGTTACTGAAAACTAAATGCTGCATGATGACAAACAAAAATTTAACAACATCGTCTTGTTTAAGTAAGAAACATAAAATTCCAACAAAATAGAAATCACACACAGTATTTTCTTTGCCACAAATGTAAAAATTCTAATGAACTGATAGAAGTAGTAGTCTGCATGAAAAAACAAAAGATAAATTATCAGAAAACTAGGGCTCCACAGATAGTTTAGTACCTTATGAGTTAAATTTCTTGAGGCAATTAACAAATAAAAATTTAGTTGTCTTGTGCAATGTAATAGCTATTCTTCTCTTGCTAAGCTAGTTCAAAAGCACCATATAACAATGAGTTTAAGTGTTCTTTTTTTTTTCAAAATATTGTCAAAGATAATTCCAGGACCAATAATTTCACCATCAATGAAAGCTTTAACTAAAGCAGGAAAAAAATTTTAAAAAAGCAATAAACAACATACCGGACTTCAGCTCTGTATGCATGTCCTATCAACTGACACACTTCTAAGCAAGATGCCTGAGATGAGAGGGAGCATGATCAAGAGCTGAGCACATGCCACTTTTAATTAAAATTCAAGTTTAAAGATATATTCAGGTTATTCCTTAAGATTTATTAGATACTATTGATAAGTGCCAAAGAAAATAAATACTAAATTGAATGGTGATAATAGATCAAGGTACCAAAAGGAGACTACATTTTAGTGATTTCCACATATGATGATCACTTTGACTTTTAACATTTCATATTCCCACCAAAGCTCGTGGAGCATCTCAAACCCTCTCATTTTTCTTTGTTGAAAAGTATCCTTTCAAATCTGCCAGTTGCCTATGGTTCCCAGTCCTTGGCTAAAAACTCAGCAGGATAAGAAGTTTCTGGAGTATCTCAGGCAGAAGATATATAATAGATTACAGTATTGTTGAGAAAAATCTGCATTCCTCTCCTCACCCCATCATAATAGGAGTATTCTTCCTCACCCCATTGGTGATGGGCATACCACATCATTTACTTTGACCAATGGACGGTGGGCGAGAGTGACAATGCGCCAGTTTAAAATTGGAGCAGTCTCAAAAAGAAGCTTTAAGAAGTACTGTAAGTTCCTGTAGGTCTTGTTAAATTCCCACCTTTCCATGACAACACTCCATTATAAATAGGAGATGTTCTTCACCCTGGGTTCCGGAATGAGAAGAAACTTGAGCTTCCAACTGAGCCTGGATTATTGCAGATGACCCATGGATCCATGGTCAGGAAATGCTTTTTGTGGACCACTGAGATTTTGGAATTGAATATTATATAGAACTCTAATAGAAGCTGTTATAGAATATAAGGAGAGTAAGGCGTGTCAGTCTAAGCATGATCCTGGAATTCTAATTGTTGAACCAATAACTACGTAAGATAAGAGTTAGAATTTGGACTTGTCACGTAAGTGATATTTCTTCCTAAGCTGAGAAAAGTAAAAGTAGTTACGTGTGGCAAAAGATAGGACAATGGCTTTGTCATGGCCTGTTCCTGTGGTTTTGTTCAAGTATTTAATACTTAGATATTTTGATAAAACTATCACATATCTAGTTTCAAAGTTCATAAAACAAAATCACAGAGGAAACAAAATCTATAGAGATCTCTGTGGTAACTTCCCCAATATAATGATGAATGTAGTAGATGGAGTCTGTATCTTTCTGGATATGAAAATAAGTCAGTGCTGGATACACACCTGTGCTGTAATTCTTACACAACTGTATCTGCTCTTGGTTCACAATCCTCATGTTCACAGAGCAATGTGCATGTTGGGTCACGTTATAATGCATTTGGACCAGTAACTCCTGTGGTAGTACATGCCCTTAAATTTTAACTTAGGGTATTTGTCAAGTTTTAAGGAAGCTGTTATAATTTAGATTCAATTTCACAGGCCTAGAAGTTGCACACTGGGGAGTTCTCTTGGTTCAGCAACAATGTTGATTAAACACCTGAGTTAAGGACACTTCTCTGTGCTTGAGTTTCCTCGTATGAAATTATGTATTTGAGACTATATTAACCACATGGTCAGGATTAATTTATAAATTCTGGTTAGGGATTTTGAAAATATGAATTAATGTAAAAATGTATTCTGTTATCCTCGTAATACAAAATTGATGGCTTTTTCTTCCAAAAAATCCAATCATAAATTATTTGAAATGAATTTTGATTGGCTCTGCAGAAATAATTGATTACTCTTATAAGTAGATGTGTCAAACCCCAAGAAAGAACCCAAGCAAAATGCTTGCATTCTTGAAAATGCTAGTGACATGTGCTAGAGTTTATATATTTCCTTGAACCAAATTGTACCATTTGGTATCTTTGTGATTTTAAAATTTGAAGTTACAGTCCACAGTTTGGCCACCAAATGTTCTTAGCATCAGTGATACAAAGCGAATTGAATTCTGACTCTCTGAGTTGAGAGTAGCTCTGGCTAGCAATACCAGTAAGAGAGTTCATCAGCAGGATGCAGGAAGAGCTTAGAGCAAAACCAAGGAGGCCAGTGGACCTCTGCAGAAAGAGATCAAGAACCTAATCTATATGAGCAATTCAGTTAGCATAGCTCAACTAACTGACCTTTCTCGAAATTACCAGTATCTGACTGGCCTAGTTTTGGTCCTGATTCCACACCAGGTTCATTCAGGTATATCTAAAGATCTGGGGTCACAAAATACAACTGAGTTTCCCAGCAGCCAGGCAGTTTTTAGAGAATGGGAAGTCATTGGAAGCGGGACCCTGCAACTACCCCAAGAGATACCTATTTCAAATTCTTCATTGCAAGCTCTATTCTAGTTGGAAGTTGTTTATCATTTGAAGTGAAGTAAAAATATAGTTTGTCAGTAATGTCAGAAACTCATTTAAAATATAACTAATTGCTTAGAATAGTAAAATATGTTTTTTAATGTGAAAAGGGGCATAGTTTTTCTCTGCCTCCTTCATTCTTTTCCTTTCCCTCCCTCCTCATAATCTTTGTCATTGTCTTTGTTTTTTTTTTTAATTTTAAACACAAGGCCTAGTGACTGATAAAGTATACATATCTAGATACACAGCAGTTTTTTAAGCTCTTTTGTACTTGCCCTTGATAAACATCGACACAATCTCCGCTCTTAATAATGAGCCAGTATCTGCATACAGGTCATTTTCCTCAGTCTCACTGTTTTATTTAGCCTGAAACCTATTCTCTCCCAAATAGTCACATTGCTGTAATCCCAATGTGCATTGTTTATTTCTAATACCTCTATTCTTATACTATTTTAAAATTTAGAAAACTTTGGAGAGATGATTTACTTGGCATACATCTTCTTTTTAAACTGTCATAGAAAGTTTGGACTAAAGCCTTATGCTCTCAATAAATGTATTTCTAGTAAGCTGATTCATCCAAATCCATTCCATGACCTTAGTGATCTATCCATGATGACTGGGGCAATAAATGTTTCTTGCTATTAATGACAATGATTTAGTATTTCTCTATCTTAACAGCATTAAAAGAACAAGAGCCAATACAACTTTTATTTTTTCCTGCAACTTTAGTCAAGGATACAGTTGCTTAGGAAGAATATGAAATGGCTTGTGGAAGGAAACAAATTAGTGTGGATCAATTTTTATTCTGTTGACATTATTGTAGAGGCGTGATACATTGTATTTAACTATCCAAGTCCTTCTCACCTTCTTAGAAATTGATAAGAATAATGATGAATTGTTAGCCTAATTCTTTTACATACAGATTTTTATTAAATTATAATTTACATACAATATTATAATTTCAGATTATAAAATATTGTTTAAATATTTTTAATCAATGTTAATGTTCACCTTAATAGGTCTAGTTATCATCTGTTGCTATATAAACTTATTAGACTATTATTGACAATGTTCCCTGTGTTGTACATCACATCCCTTGACTTCCATATTTTATAACTGGAAGTTTGTACTTCTGAATCTCTTCCACCTATTTAGCCTGTTTCCCACATGCTCGCCCTCCCCCCATCTGGCAACTACCAGTTTGTTCTCTCTGTCTGTAAGTCTGTTTCTGATTCTGTATGTATTTTCATTTGTCTTTTGGATCCCACATGTAAGTGAAATCATACAGTATTTATCCTTCTCTGTTTGACTTATTTCACTTAGCATAATATCCTCTAAGTCTATTGTAATAAATGGCAAGATTTCATTCTTTCTTATGACTAATAATTCTATTGTATACACACACACCACATCTTCTTTATCCATTCATCTATTGATGGGCACTTGCATTGTTTTCATATCATGGCTGTTATAAATAATGTTGCAGTGACATATGGGTATGCATATGTCTTCAAATTAGTGTTTTGGGGGGGTGATAAATACCCGCAAGTGAAATTATGTGATCATGGAGTTCTAGTTTTCATTTTTTGAGGAACCTCCATATTGTTTTCTGTAGGACCTGCACCAATTTATATTCCAACCAACAGGGTACGAGGGCTCCCATCTCTCTGCATCCTTGCCAACTTGTTATTTCTTTTGGTTTTTGTTTGTTTGTTTAAGCCATTCTGACATGTGTGAGATGATATCTCATTGTGGTTTTGATTTGTATTTCCCTGATGATTAGTAGTGTTACACATCGTTTCATATACCTGTTGGGCATCTGTAGGTCTGCTTTGGAAAAATACCTATTCAGGTCCTCTGTCCATTTTTTAATAGGGTTGTTTTTGTTGTTGTATGTATTGAGTTATAGGCATTCTTCTTATATTTTAGATTTCAACCCCTAAAGGATTTGTCCTTTGCAAGTAACTTCTCCTATTCAGCAGGCTGCTATTTCATTTTATTGATGGTTTCTTTCTCTGTACAAGAGCCTTTTAGTTTGATATAGTCCTATTTGTTTATTTTTGCTTTTGTTATGCTTTCCTGAGGCAATAGATAAAAAAAAATACTGCTAAGAAAATGTCAAACAGCTTACTGCCTATGTTTTCTTCTAGTAATTTTGCCATTTCAGGTCTTACATTTATGTTTTTAATTCAGTTAAGTTTATTTTTATATATAGTATCAGAAAGTGGTTCAATTTCATTCTTTTACATGTGCTGCCCAGTTCTCTCAAAACCGTTTATTAAAAAGCTTCTCTTATCCCCAGTGTGTGCTCTTGCCTTGCCTCCTTTATTGTAGATTAATTGACCATATAAGTTTGGGTTTATTTCTGGGTTCTCTGTTCTGTTCCACTGATCTATGTATCTGTTTTTATGCCAATATCATGCAGTTTGATTACTATGACTTTAGTATAGTTGGAATTCAGAAAGCATGGTACCTCTACCTCTGTTCTTTCTCAAGATCGCTTTGGATATTTGGGGTCTTTTGTGGATATGTGCATATTTTTGGATCATTTGTTGAAGTTCTCTAAAAAATACCATTTGTATTTGATAGGTATTTCATTGAATCTATAGATTGCTTTCTGTAGTGTGGACATTTTAATGATATTATTTCTTCTAAACCATGAGCACTGCATATCTTTCTCTTTATTTCTTTTGTCTTCAATTTCTTCTATCAGTGTTCTATAATTCTCAGAACATAGGTCTTTTAGCCCATGGTTAAATTTATCCTTAGATACTTTATTCTTTTTGATGCAATTATAAATTGGATTGTTTTCTTAATTTCTCTTTCTTCTACTTTGTTATTAATGTATATAATTGCAACAGATTTCTGCATATTAATTTTGTATCCTGAAACTTTACTGAATTTATTTATTACTTCTAATAGGTTTTTGGTGAAGTCTTTAGGGTTTTCTGTGTATCATGCTATCTGCAAATAGTGACGGATACTTATCAATTTGGGTGCCTTTTCATTCTTTTTCTTACCTTATTATTATGGCTAAGACTTCTACTACGATGTTGAATAAAAGTGGTGAGAATGGGGGCATCTGCATGGCTCAGTGGGTTAAAGCCTCTGCCTTTGGCTCAGGTCATGATCCCAGGGTCCTGGGATCGAGCCCCACATCAGGCTCTCTGCTTGGCAGGGAGCCTGCTTCCCTTCCTCTCTGCATGCCTCTCTGCCTACTTGTGATCTCTGTCTGTCAAATAAATAGAAAAAAATCTTTTTAAAAAAGTGGTAAGAATGGACAACTTTGTCTTGTTTCTGATCTTAGAGGAAAAGCTCTGTTTTTCACCACTGAGTATTATGTTAGCTGTGGATTTGTCATATATGGCCTTTATTATGATGAGGTATATTCTCTCTGTCCCCTGTTCATTAAGAGTTTTTATCATGGGTGGATGTTAAATTTTGTCAAATGGTTTTTCTGTATCTGTTGAGATGGTCATATGACTTTTGTCCTATATTTTGTTAACATGGGGTATCTCGTTTATTGATTTGTGGCTGTTAGCCACCCTTGCATCCCTGGAATGAATCCCACTTGGTTGTCATGTATGATCCTTTTAATGTATTGTTGAATTTGGTCTGCTAGTATTTTGTTGAGAATTATTACATCTATGTTCATCATGAATTTTAGTTTATAGTGTGTGTGTGTGTGTGTGTGTAGTGTCGTGTCTTTGGTTGCAGTATCAGGGTAATGCAGGGATCATAGAATGAATTGGAAGCATTTCTTCCTCTTGTATTATTTTTTTTGAACAGCAGAAGGACAGGTTTTTAATCTTTAAAATTTTGGTAGAATTCGCCTTTGAAATCATCTGTTTCTAAAATTTTGATTGTGAGTGTTTCATTACTGATTCCATTTCATTACTAGTAATCAGTCTATTCAGATTTTCTATTTCTTCATGACTTAGTCTTGGAAGATTTTTTCCCTAGGAATTTAGTCTAGATTGTCTAATTTGTTCACGTGTAATTGTTTATAGTATTAACTTGTGAACATTTGTATTTTTGTGTTATTGGTTGTAATTTTTCCTCTTTGATATCTGATTTTATTTATTGGGGCTCATCCTCTCTTTTTCTTGGTGGGTCTGGCTAAAGGTTTGTCTGTTTTATTTATCTTTTCAAAGAATTGGCAAATCAATTTAGTTCTGTTGTTTTTTTAATTTCTTTTTAGTCTCTATTTCATTTATTTCTGCTCTGATCTTCATGGTTCCTTCCTTCTACTAAAATTGGACTTTGTTCTTTATTTTTATTTTTATTTTCTAGTACCTTTAGATGTCAGGTAGATTTTTTTGATATTTTTCTTGTTTCTTGCATACTGTACTGCCATGAAATTCCCTCTAGAAGTGTTTTTGCTTTGTCTCAAAAATGTTCTATCATTACATTTCCATTTTCATTTGTCTAAGATGCTTTTTGATTTCCTCTTTAATTTCTTCATTGACTGATTGTTAAGTAGCATGTTGTTTAGTTTCTACATGTTTTTGTTTTTTCCAGTTTTGTTGTAATTGTTTTCTAGTTTCATACCATTGTGATCAGAAAAGATGCTTGATAGGATTTTAGTCTTAAGTTAATTGAGACTTGTTTTGTGGTTTAACATGTGATCTTTCCTGGAAAAGGTTCCACATGCACTTGAATAGATGTGCATTCCACTGTTTTGGGATGGATTATTCTGTATCTGTTAAGTCCATGTGGTCCAAGATGTCATTCATAGATGATGGTACTCACCTCACTCAGAGAAGCACTTGTAGCAACCCAGACAATGTCAATGTCAGGCTCCACAAGAAATGTAACTTGCACTCAGCTTCATGCTCAGCCACCCACTCAACCAGATGTGGATGCATAGGAGGACGTAAAAGGTACTGCCCCTGTGTGGTAGTTACCTCCACATTTCTTTTTTAATTTCTTTTTTAAATTTTTTAAAGATTTTATTTATTTATTTGACAGACAGAGATCACAAGTAGGCAGAGAGGCAGGCAGAGAGAGGAGGAAGCAGGCTCCCTGCTGAGCAGAGAGCCCAATGTGGGGCTTAATCCCAGGACCCAGGGATCATGACCTGAGCTGAAGGCAGAGGCTTTAACCCACTGAGCCACCCAGGTGCCCCTACCTCCACATTTCTAAAGGTCATTAGTGCCCTGGCCAAATATAGGGCTCCCAATCTCAGATTTGATAGGGTAAGAAACAAAGTTTTGCTTTGGCAATGAGGGAATTTTGATCCCAAGGAGGTTTAGGGAATTTCACCCAAAGTTTCTACATATGAAATGCTGAAAATTAACTGAACAACAAAGTAATAATCTATGTTGGATTGCTTTCAAAATCACACCTTAGCAAAATAAAAACAAAATATGAACTTTACTCTTTCTCCTTTGTCCAGTACTATAACATTTGAATATACAAACAAGATTTTGTGTAAAATCTATCTTTAATTTGGAGGATGAAAAAGGTTAAAAAGGAGACTGGAGCAAGGAGAAACAAAAAAAAATATTCTACAATGTTGATAACCCCAACATATCCTTCTATTGAAAAACAGAAGAAACTTTTCAAAATCCATTATTTTTAGCCTTAAAATGAACCTTGATATTTTAACTGTGGAAAGGAATCAATCAGAAATCCAAAATATTATTTTCAAAGTAATTGACAAAACTGCAGTCACAGTGAGATTTTAACATATCTTTTTCAGCCTTTACAGATCAGTAGACATGCTGATCAAATTTAAAAATGCAACAGACAGTAAACAATAAAGCCCATACTGCAAAAGTTCATATAATTAATTTAACAGACTGACCTGAGACATTTTCTCAGAAGTCAGAGGAAAAAGTTAATGAAATCAAGGTGATGAGTAAAAAGATAAGAGAGCTGGAGGACATATCCAGGAAATTCAATATATATATATAATAATAATTCCATAAAGAGAGAACAAAGAGAACCAAAGGTAAGCAAAAAAGTGACCAAAAGTTCCACAAACATAAGAAAGAATTGAAGTTGAAGTGGAAGAGGTCTGAGAATAGGAAAACATACGTTATAATGGCTACAGTTTATTTAGCTCTTACTTAAGATAATGGAACTGTATTGTTTTAAGCCACTAAATTTGTGGTGATTTGTTAGAGCAGCCATGGGAAACTAATAGAGAAATAGAAGATGAAATTAAGAAAACCACAGTCATGACAGAATATTTAAAACGTAGCAATAAGTTTAGAAAAAAAAAGTAAAAAGGAAATACAGGAAATATCATGATAAATAGTTTATGTAACAGGATATTAAATTGAACTCTTTAAGCTCTCTGCCAGTTATGTTCAGGGTAAGTCACAAAAAATGACCATATGGGGTTTAGAAAGAAGAAATTTAAAAATAATGAGTTATATTACTTATAATTTCTGATGCACATGTACTAAGCAAAAAGTATATTGAGTAACAGGATTTTTTTAAAAAGAGGTAATTGTTCTGCTTTTTAACTGATGTACATTATCAGAGGAACAGATTTGGGCAACAAGGGGAAGAGAATTTCAGAATTTACTTTATAGAGCGTTATGGGCAAGGAAGAAAATCTCAGCGGAAATATGGTATAGAACAATGGGAAAGATATTTAGTTAACAGCTGTGGACAAGTCCTCATGAATTTCAAGGGAATTATTAGTAAGTAATTTCCTTAGAGAACAACTACAAAAAAAAATACCTTCTAAATAGACTCAGACTTCAGTACTTGACACAACTATAGGAAGCCCGTGACACGTGGATACCAGTCAAGTGAAGAATTTCTGGACCCCTAATTACACCTGGTCCCTCCCTGGCTTATTACTGGAGGAGCCAGGCATAGCCTAGAAATTGGGAAGGATGGCACAAATGTCATAAGGAATTTGGTATAAAATTAAAGAAGTAGGGACGCCTGGGTGGCTCAGTTGGTTAAGCAGCTGCCTTCGGCTCAGGTCATGATCCCAGCGTCCTGGGATGGAGTCCCACATCGGGCTCCTTGCTTGGCGGGGAGCCTGCTTCTCCCTCTGCCTCTGCCTGCCACTCTGTTTGCCTGTGCTCGCTCTCACTCTCTCTCTCTAACAAATAAGTAAATAAATAAATCTTAAAAAAAAATTAAAGAAGTAAAAATACTGTTTTGATAACTGGGTAATTTTGTAGGGAAGAAGTAACTCTCTGTGTCATACTACACACCAATTTCCAGAAGGAAAAAAAAAGTCTTAAATGTACAAAATAGAACAAAAAAACGAATTTGATAAACACTTGGGAGAATTTTTGTACAATCAGGAATTGAGGAAAATCTTCCTACTTTAGGCAAATTTAGAAGCCACATATGAAAGACTGATAATTCAGGTACATACACATTTTTTTCTGCCTAGCAAAAAGTGCCATGAGCAAAGTCAAAAGACAACAGACTAGGAAAAATATTTGTAATTCATATCACAAGTAGAAGGATATTCCCCTTAATATCTCAATACTTAACCACCCCCCCAAATGGTTAATGGACATAAACAGATGATTTACAAAATAGGAGATACAAATGAATCTTAAATATATAGAGACATTCTTTTTTACTGCTAAAAGATGTGAATTAAAAGAGCCAGGTGGTGGGTTTTATGGAGGGCACGTATTGCATGGAGCACTGGGTGTGGTGCATAAACAATGAATTCTGTTACACTGAAAAGAAATTAAAAAAAAAACACATAAAATACTGAGATATTTTTCACCTATCGGTTTTAATTTTTTTAAATTGCCGATACACACAGTGCTGGCAAGACTATAAGGAAATATGCACTTATACGGTTCTGGTTGGATTATAATTTCTACAGCTATCTGGAGTAAATTTGACAATATCTATCAGAATTATACCCTCTATTCCAGCAATTTCCCTTTCTGGAATTTATCCTATAGGTATATTTACTATGTGTAAAGACTTTATTCATCCATTGTTTATAAAAAATACTAAAGCCAAAAATGAAAAACATCAATATCCATCAATAGAATAGTGATTAATTTTATCTGGTAAATCTGTAAGTAAAATACAGCTGGCTAAAAGAATACAGAAGCTCTTTATAAATTGTGAGAGAAAGATCTCCAAGAAATACTAAGTAAAAGCGAATCAAAAGACAGTATATTGAAGTTATTTTATTAGAACAGAGAAAGGTTAATATATCTTCATATTTGCTAGCATTTGCTTTTAAATCTTTGGAAGGATACCCAAGAATTATTAATAGCCACTACTCGAGGAGAAAGTGGGTTGTTACCCAAATGGGAAGGAGGGAGATTTTTCATTGTACAACTTGTTCTATATGTAAATTTTAATTTTTGACCCATGTAAAAATTTATTAATTCCAAAATGTTAAAAATAGAATGAAATATACATTACTAAGAACAGTAAAATTTTTTATAAACATTAGAAGATGAAATGATACAGTTAAACTGGAAAACAGTAAATTAATAGAACTTAGAGGTTGAAAAGAACAATGGTTTATATAAAACTCAGCCAATGAGAACTAAAGATGTAGCATGTGAGATTATGAGTGGGAAAAAACATAACTACATGTACAAAGGAGTTTGTAAATATAAAAAGCCATTGTAGGGCTAATAGTCCCTATGCTTTTTCCTGCTAATAATTTTATGTTATATTCTCACATTGAATAAACATCTATACATTTTCATACCATTTTGGCTCCATTTACAAGCATCTTCACTAGAAAGTTGTATTTATGGACATTAAATGCCCTAGGAAATAGATTACAAGAGGAATGCCGAGAAACACAGGCTTTCTTCATGCATTGTGAAATTGTCTCCTTGAAAATGAGGTGTTTTTTTTTCAGAACACACAAATTAACAGTGTATGTTAACAGTGACGTTATGTTCTCTTTATCTCAGTAAAAGCCTTGGGTTTCGTTTGGGAATTAGATTTTTGTGTTTTAATTACAAAGTGGAATAGTTGAGATATATCTACTTCTAATTAATCCAAATGAACAAAGAGCAAAATAAAGTTGACTGATTCAATCCTTCGCAACTATTAGTATATTTTTCTCCAGGTTTACCTAAAAAAATTCCAAATATATATGTCATAACTATAAAAACATAACTATCATTCATTCAATTAAAAATACAATAGGGAAAATAATATATGTTCTTTATACTAAGGATGGACAAAGAAGAAATAAATCTTATGATATTTTATGTACACTTAAAGTACTTAGAATTAAACTTACATGAATTAAGCTGTATATATTACTAAAGTGTCTGCCAATTTCTGGCAAGTGATTTATTTGATGATGTTGAATAAATATACAGAATACATGAAAGAAATAAAATTCTGTCAATAATTAGTTGGAACTTTGCTGTTTGGCATTATCTAATTTTTAATATGGAATAAGATTGTAAATTCTTGTTGGTAAGTCAGAAGTTAAAGATTTTTATGCATTATGGTTCTAAGAAGTAATAAATGTCATTGGTCACCAATATTTTGCAGTTTTAAAAATCCCAAAAATGATGAATCGCTGACCTGTACCTCAGAAACCAGTACACTATATGTTAATTAACTGAATTTAAATAAATAACAAAAAATTTTAAACCCCCCAAAACAGCAATGAACAAGTGAAATCACAATTCCCATTTACATTACCATCCCCAAAAGTGAAATATTTACTTATCTTGTACATATCACATCATATTTATATGAAAAACTACAAAACTGATGAAAAAATAAAAAAAGAACTAAAGAGAGTATACTCCATTTTCATGGGTACGAAGGCTCTTTATTTTCAAGACTCAGTTCTTCCCAATTTGATCTATAGATTCCAGTGAAAATTCCAATTCAATTGCAATTCCAATCAAAATTCTAAAAGGTTATTTTATGCATATAAGTAACCTGTTTCTAAAGTCTATATGGAGAGGTAAAAGACTGAGAAAGTTGCAGTATTGAGAGAGAAGAACAAAGTTGGAGGATTGACATAATTGACTTAAAGATTTACTATCAAGTTATAGTAATCATGACAGGGCAGTATTGGTACAAGAATAGAAAAATATGTCTGTGGTACAGAACAGATAGCTCAGAAATAGATCCAAATAAATATAATCAACTGGTGGTACCTGGGTGGCTCAGTTGGTTAAGCATCCCTCTCTTGACTTGTGGCTCAGGTTATGGTCTTAGAGTCCTGGGATCAAGCCTCACATCAGGATTTATGTTCAGTGGGGAGTCTGCTAGAGATTCTCTCCCTCTTCCCCTCCCTCTTCATCTGTCCCAATAAATAAATAAATAAATAAATAAATAAATAAATAAATAAATCTTTAAAAAATATAGTCAACTGATCTTTGGCAAAGGAGTAAAGACAATAAAATGCAAAAAGATCATCTTTTCAAAGAATGGTACAACAACAAAAGGACATCTACATGGGAGAAAATGAATCTAGGCACAGATCTTATATCTTTCACAAAAATTTAAGTTGAATCACAGACCTATCTAGTTGTAAAATGGAAAACTATGAAACACCCAGATAGAACATAAGAGAAAATCCAAATGACCTTGGACATGGTAATGATTTTTTAGATACAACACTAAAGATTCAATCCATGAAAGAAAGAATTAATATGCTGGACTGCTGTAAAACTAAAAATTTCTGTCCTGTGAAAGACTATGTCAAGATAATAAAAAGGCAAGATACAGGCTGGCAGAAAATATTTGCAAAGGGAAGTATGATAAAGGACTGTTACCTAAATTATACATAGAACTTTTAAAACTGAACATTAAGAGAAGAACCTGATGAAAAATGTGCTATAGACCTTAATAGACCCCGCACCAAAGATGATATACAGATGGTAAGCATGTGAAAGGATGCTCCACATCATCGGTCATCAGGGCAATGCAACTGAAAAGACGATACTATCACACACCTGTTAGGATGCCCCAAATCTGGAACACTGACAACACCAAATGCTGTTGAGGATGTGAAGCAACAGGAATTCTTACTCATTATTGATGGAAATGAAAAATGGTCAACTACTTTGGAAGATAGTTTGGCAGTTTCTTACAAAACTAATTGTACTCTTACAATATGATCCAGCAATGGCACTCCCTTGTATTTATCCAAAGGAACTGAAAACCCGTCCACACAAAAACCTGCATGTAGATGTTTATAGAAGCATTATTCACAATTGCTAAAAGTTGGAAGCAATCAAGATATACTCCAGTAGGTGAATGTATGAATAGTATACTTCTAGACAGTGGAATATTATTAAGTACTGAAATGAGATGAACTATCAAGCCATGAAGAGACATGGAAGAATTTGAAGCACATATTACAAAGTGAAAGAAGCCAATCTGACAAGGTGACATACATTTCCAACTATGACATTTTGGAAAACACAAAACTTGGGAAACAACAAAAAGATGCATAGTTTCCCAGGGTGGTAGGGTAGAGAGATGAATAGAACACATAGGAATTGAGGGCAGTGAAAATACTCTGTATGATAAAATGAAGGATATGTTAATATACATCTGTCTAAACCCATACAATGTAAGAGTGAACTCTAAGGCAACTTACAGACTATAGGTGATAATGATGTGTCAATGTAGATTAACTAAAACAAAATTTTAATCTGGTGGGGAATATTGATAATGGGGAGGCCATATGTGTCTCAGGGCAGGGCATATAAGAGAAATTTCTAACTTCCCCTTCAATTTTGTTGTGATATTAAACTGCTCTATGAAATTAAAGTCTTAAAAAATCCTAAAATACATCAAAGTATAAGTGGAGGTAAGATTTAGATACTCCTCTGTACAATCAAGATATTATTCTTACTCAGTTTTCACAGTTTATTCTGATTTAAATTTGTCTCATTTTTCTTTGGAATTTTTGGAGAACATAATTCTTACTTTTCATAGTCTGATTCAATTTTCAAACTTATCTCACACCACATTTCATACAAATTTCTTCAGACAACAAACTCCTTCTCCTCCCTACCCCCCCCACCCCCCCACCAGGTATAATTTACTTATTCCAAACTTTCTTTCTTTCCAAATTTCTTATACCTAGAATGTAATTTTCCACATTCATTTCTCAGAATCTTAACGATTGTGGTAACACTGTTGAATATTTTACTAACTCTGTGATGTGTTCTCAAGAAAGAGCTTAATAACCTGATTTTTCCATATATATATTATGTTTTGACACATACATAAAATTATTTTTTATTATGTTGAGTTAGTCAACATATAGTATCATTAGTTTTTGATGTAGTGTTCAATGAATCAATAGTTGCATATAACACCCAGTGCTCATCACAACACGTGCCCTCTTTAATACCCATCACCTGGCTATCCCCTCCACCCACCCCCTCCCCTCTATAACTCTCAGTTTGTTTCTCAGAGTCCAGAGTCTCTAGTTTCCAAATATTTTGTGTATTCGACTTGTCCCTCAACATAGTGGAAACTTATTGAAAGCAGTAACCTTTGCAAATATACTTTTATATTCATCACAATCCTCAGCATACTAGTTCTCAAAGTGTAGTTTTGAGACCATGGCAACAGCATCACCTGATGTTATGGGCTGAACCATGTTTCCCCAAGATTCCTATCTTGAAGGCCTAAACTCCAATGTGACTATATTTGGAGATCAGGTCTTTAGAGTGATAATTAAGGTTAAAAAAAGGTCATAAGGGGGGCGCCTGGGTGGCTCAGTGAGTTAAAGCCTCTGCCTTCAGCTCGGGTCATGATCCCAGGGTCCTGGGATCGAGCCCCACATCGGTCTCTCTGCTCCCAGGGAGCCTGCTTCCTCCTCTCTCTCTCTGCCTGCCTCTCTGCCTACTTGTGATCTCTGTCTGTCAAATAAATAAATAAAATTAAAAAAAAAAAAGGTCATAAGGGTGGGATCCTGATCTGATAGAACTGGTGACTTTACAAGATGAGGAACAGATATGAGAGATCTCTCACTCCAAATGCACATGGAGAAGTGGTCATATAAGTACACAGCAAGATGCAAGCTGCCTAGAAGCCAAGAGAGGAGGCCTCACAATGAAACCCATCTTGCTGGTTACCTTGATTTGGACTGCCCAGTCTTCAGAACTGTGAGAAATAAATTTCTGCTGTTTAAGCCGCCCTGTCACTGGTATTTTGTTATGGAAGCCCTACTAGATTAATACGACTGAGAACTTGTTAGAAATTCAGATTCTTGGGCTCCATCCCACACCAGAAGCTCTGGAGTTGAAGCTAAGGAGACTGTGTTGTAACAGACTTCTGGTTGCATCAGAATCCCCTAGAGGGCTTGTTAGAGCCCTCTAGGGGATTCTGATGCAACCAGAGTCTGAGAACTACTGACCTAACATTAGCATATTAGTGTGTATTGAGGGATTAGAGGAAAGCATTTGCTACTCTGACTAGAAATACATGTATTTCCCATATAGGTTTGAATTTTTAAGACTTTGATATTATACATTTCTAAGCCAATTTTAAAAGGCAAGAGCATTACATTTTAACAGCTATACCCTAAATACCTAGTTTTGAACACTCTTGAATTTTACTGTTAAATCCTCATTCAAACATCTAAAACTATCTCCTTCAGACTGGGCTTCAGTTTTGTCACTGCCCATTTGTCCCTCCCGTTGTTATTCTTCATTTCTTTTCTACATTTTTATAGCATGAAAATGGCTGCAAGAGATTAGGATGATTCATTTCCCAAATAAATAGCTTCTGGCTTTAGTCTTCACATCCAATATTTAAAAAGCTTGAAGACTTTTCAGAGTGTCCATGTAAGTATGAAGAAAAGGTTTCAGTGAAAATCAAAATGAGTTAGTGAGGAAATCTGCACCCTATTGATAGTGGCATTTTTGTTCTGAGGGCTTGGTAATATGAGAAATTGAAGAATGCCATTAGAGTTACTGACTTGAAACATATCCAGCATTACTTTGTTAAAGTGTTCTATACTGCAGAAAGAATATATTTTTAATAGACACTCTGCCATCTTCACTGCATAAATATTATTTTAAATGTTATGGAAAAGACCACATGTAAACATGTACCATTATGTACACTTGAAATGAAAGAATTTGCCATTTGGCCTTCTTTAGCAATATCTTCTCTTAATTATAGAATACAAAAGTTGTATTTTAAAATTTGTCATTGTGTGAAAGGAAGTGAAGTAAAATGCAGTCCTCCCAACATTTAAACATTTATAATTATAGAGCTGTCTGCTGAACAATTACGTTTATTCATGATGTAAGTCATTCACCTTCAAATGCCTTTTACCATGATAGATTGGAGGAAAAAGTAAGAATCAAGTATTTCTCTGCAATTCAGATGACAAAATATACTAAATGCTTGCACCAACATATACCTGGAAAGCTTGTGAATATCTTGTTTAAAAACCAAATTGTGACACAATCTTCATGAAACTCAAAAGATTTCCAAAAGTGAAAGTTTCCTTTTATGTTTTAAAATCTTCTTGAACCATTTTCTAGCTCAGTGTGACCTCAATTCCAATTAAGATTAATTCACTAGATTTCAGTGGCTTGTGGCCCCTTTTTGGCAGCACCCATACTTTTTTTTTCTTTTTATCCCCCAATAGATAGCATGGGGCTTGAAAGATAGCTGTTTCTAAATGTTATTGTCTTTGAGTTAATAGAGATACAAAGAAAGTCGAGTATAGAATCCTTATAAGATGATTGAGAAGAGCTTGTTTTCTAGACTTGAACTAGTGCATTTACTAAAGAAGTGCACATAAATTAAATTGAAAGAATGAATTGTAGAGGGGTTCTGTTATCAAAAATCATGACATGGTTCATTGAATGTTCAAATCACTGGATCAAATACACCCCTCACTACTGCTATCATTGATGGATCAGGATTTCAAAGCTACATACTAGTGTATGTGTGTGTGTGCCTGTGCATGCACGTGTGTATATACATATACCTTAAGTAGGACATTGTGTTTGATTTGGAACAGGTGACTCAAACTATTCACCACTAATAATTATTTTGTCTTATGAGCTGAAAGGTAGGAGTCAATTTGAATGATTCTGCTCATGATTTTCCTGTGGATTACAATGCATTCAAAACTATTTTCCCTTATTTGGCATTTTTCTGACTGATAAATTTTTAAAAATATGTTTGAGGGAAGACTGCCTCTTCTGACTTTGGATATTAACTTTTCTCTTGTCTGGAAACGTTTTCATTTCTATCTTTTAAGTCTGAATTTCTATTGTAAACTCATGTTGGCAATACCGTATTTTCTCTCTTGTGACTGCTTTGAAGTTTTGGATTGTTTTGTGATAATTGAACTTAAAAATGTAAGCCTCCCTGTAAATAACTTTATTTTAAAATATTTTTAAATATTTAAATGTAAAAAATTATGACACATTATCAATATTTTAAAATAATTTCTTCCTCTGTGGAACTAATCCATTAAAAGGGATCCAAAGGCTGGGTGTGTAAATACAGAGAGGTAATAGGAATACAGAAACACCTTCAGATATTCTCTATTATTCAAATGAATTTTTCAGAAGAGGTAAAGATTGTGCAAAATTACAATGGAAGATTTAGGGTGGGACAGAGACAAATGCAGTAGGGTTATAATGGGTGGTTGGAAGACTAAGAAGGGAAACATGACCGTCAAATAAATTGCAATCTATGAGTCTAATTTGGTGCTGGACTTTAAAAAAAAATCTCCCTTATTTTTCCTTGCCAACCATTAAGACTTTCAGTGGAAAGAGTCATAAAGCCACAGGCCACTGCCTAAGTAACTTTTATAGTCAATATTTTTCTTCCCATCCCCATTCCATCTACCATTCTATTATACCCCAAGATAAAATAATACTTGGAAAAGTAATTTCTTACTGGAAAAGTTTGCAAATTCCTTATCTGAAGTAAAGTAACACAATTATACTGGGAAAGATGTTGTTATTAAGGAAGGTCTCCAGATAGATTAAGAGATAATCTTCATCCTATATTATTTACATATTAGATTCATGCCTCCCCTAAAAGGTGTGTGCAGTGGGGCAGGAGGGGTTGAATCTGAGCTCAAACAAACTTGAAGACACTAGTTTAAAGCATATTGAAAATATTCCATGATAACAGGGTTTGCTGGGTCTAAATTACATAGGAAAGCACCAAGAGAGGGGCAGGATGCTTCTAAGTGGCCAAAGAACATTTTGGCAAGTGGGAGGTATGCTTTCTCTGTGTGTGCTTTTTACCTAGGGCATCTTTCCATGTACAGATTAAAAGTATGACACATCAGGAAAGTCTGGTAGAGAGCAAAACTGCAAAAATCACTTTCAAATGTATTACAGTATTATGGTTTACAGAAAAGAGCATACGCTTTGAAGTAAGACCTAGTTTTGAAACTACATTTTTGAGATGCTAATCTCATGTTACCTTGGAAAAATTATTTAACCTCCTTGAGCCTTATCTGTTATTTTATGAAACAGGGTAAAAAAAATCACCTCATTTATAATAATTGTACCCCATTCTCTTTTTTCCTTGTATAAACATAAGATTTTTAAAAATCATGTCCCTTAAGTCTCATGTTCTTTTCTGTATTTACATAATACTCTTCACTGTGGTTCCATCTGAAGTATGATTTATATTTTTGTTCATCCATGTTTTATTCTAGATGGTTTATTCCATGGTTAAACCCACCTATTAATTTCTTAATTTTAGTTGTGGTATATTTCTGTTCCGGAATTCCTTTTTGATTCATTTTTATATATATTTCAACTCTTTAGAAAAATTCTCTAATTTTCCTTTATTTTATTGACTATATTAATCCTAGTTACCTAAAATGTGTTTGCTAAAGCCAGTATGGATTTTATTTTTTCCATTTGCATATAATTTTTTTCTTTGCATTTGGTCATTTTTGTCTTATTTCCTGAAATAAGTTATAACTTTCCATGAAATGTCTGCCACTAAATGAACTTAATTTTCTTTCAATATATATTTAGTTCAAAATAGATCATTGTGATTTCTTCATATAAGGATATGACTCTAGGCTATGGATTTTTTATTGAGCTATAATTGACATATAGCATTATACGTTTCAAGAGATGTAATGATTTGATATTTGTATACAGTGTGAAGTGGTCACCAGAGTGTTCAGTTACCAGTCATTACCATACAAAGTTAATTTTTTTCCCCTTAGGATGAGAACTTTTGGGATTTACTCTCCTTGTGACTTTCAAGTGTGCACTACCGTATTTTTCAATAGAGTCACCATGATGTACATTACTTCCCCATGACTTACCTTATAATTAGAAGTTTGTACATCTTGACTTCCTTCACCCATTTTACCTGCCCAACAACTACCATCCTTACCCCCCAACCCTCAGTCCCTTCTCTGTATCTATATGTTTTATTTTGTTTGTCCATTTGTTTTGTTTTTTAGATTCCACATACCAGTGAAATCATATGGTATTTGTTTTCCTCTGAGTTATTTCACTTAGCAGTTCCCTCAAGATCCATTCATGTGGTTGCAAATGAAAAGATTTCATGTCTTTATAGTTGAGTAGTATTCTATTGTATGCACATGCATCTTCATCTTCAAAAAATTTTTAGTTGATGTACAGTTAATATACAGTATTATATCAGTTTTTGGGGTATAACATAGTGATTCGACACATAAATACACTGCAAAATGCTCACCATAAGTGTAGCTGACATCTGTCACCATGCAAATTTATTACAATGTCACTATATTCCCTATGCTGTACTTTTAATCCTTGTGGCTTATTTATTTAATAACTGTAAATTTGTACCTCTTAATCCCCTTCACCCATTTCACCCATTCCCCTACAACACTGCCTACTGGTGATCACCAGTTCTCTGTAATTATGAGACTGTTTCTGTTTTGTATGTTTTGTTTTTCAGATTCCACATATGAGATTGCCATATTTATCTTTCTCTTATTTGACTTACTTCATTTAGCATAGTACCCTCTAGGTCCATGCATGTTGTCATGATGTTAAGACTTCATCCTTTGTTATGCTAATATGTCATTTGCTATAATATGTCATTTCATCTTCTTTATCCATTTATATATCAGTGGACATTTAGATTGCTTTTGTATCTTAGCTATCTTAAATAATATGCAATATTATGCAATATTATATGCAATATAATTTAATAATAATAATAATATGCAATAGGAGTGCATCTAGCTTTCAAATTCGTGTTTTTATTTTTGTTGGGTAAATGCCCAACAATAGAATTACTGGATCATACAGTATTTCTATTTACAATGTTTTGAGGAATCTTCATACTGTTTTCCACAGTTCTGCACCAATTTTCATTCATGTCAATAGGGCATCAGGGTTCCTATTTCTTCACATAGACACTTGTGTCTTGTCTTTTTGATAGTGGTCATTCTGACTAGTGTGAGATAATATATTATTACAGTTATTTTTAAAAAGATTTTACTTATTTGAGAGAGTGAGAGAGAGAACAAGAACAGGGGGAAGGGCAGAGGGAGAGGGAGAAGCAGACTCTCTGCTGAGCAGGGAGCCAGCCTGATAAGGAGCTTAATCCCAGGATCATAGGATCATGACCTGAGCCAAAGGCAGATGATTAACTGACTGGGCCATGTAAGCACTCCTCATTGTGGTTTTGATTTGCATTTCCCTGATGATTAGTGATGTTGAGCATCTTTTCATGTGTATGTTAGCTATCTGTTTATCTTCTTTGGAAAATGTCTATTCAGGTCTTCTGTCCATTTTTTAACCAGATTATTATTATTATTATTATTCGGTGTTGAGTTGTATGTGTTCTTTGTATATTCTAGCTATTAACTCATATCAGATACATCATTTGCAAATACCTCTTCCCATTCAGTAGGTTGCCTTTTATTTTTCTGATCACTTCCTTGGCTAGGAAAAGCTTTTTACTTCAATGTAGTCTGTAGTTCTGTTTCTGTATTTTTTTTAAAGATTTTATTTACTTATTTGTTTGTCAGAGAGAGAGAACACAAGCAGGAAGAGTGGCAGGCAGAAGCAGAGAGAGAAATAGGCTCCCTTCTGAGCAAGGAGCCTGATGCAGACCTGGATCCTAGGACCCTGGGATCATGACCAGAGCAGAAAGCAGCAGCTTAACTGCTTAACTGACTGAACTACCCAGGCATCCCTCGTTTGTGTATTTTTGCCTTTATTGCTGTTCCTTGAAAAGACAGGACCCTCTTCCCCCAAAATATTGCTATATAATGTCAAACAGCTTACTGCCTACATTTTTTTTGGAGTTTTATGGTTTCAGCTCTTAACATTAGAATTTTCATCCATTTTAAGTTTATTTTTGTATATATGTAAGAAAGTAGTCCAGTATCATTCTTTGGCATATAGCTGTCCAGTTTTCCTAACACCATTTATTGAAGAGAATTTATTTTTACCCATTGTATTGTTGCTTCCTTGGTCATAGATTAATTGACCACTTAAGAATGGTTTTATTTCTAGGCTTTCTTTTTTGTTCCATTGATCTCTGTGTTCATTTCTGTGTCAGTACCATAGGGTTTTTATTACTGTACCTTTGTAGTATAATTTGAAATCTGGGATTGTGATACCTCCATCTTTGTTCTTTTTCAAGATTAATTTAGCTATTCATGAGTTCTTTGTGGTCCCATACACACATTAAGATTATTTGTTAAAGTTCTGTGAAAAATGTTATTTATATTTTGATAGGGATTGCATTGAATTTGTAGGTTGCTTTGGGTTGTATGGACATTATAATGATATTAATTTTCATAATCCATAAGAATGGTATATCATTTTATTTATTTGTGTCATCTTGAATTTCTTTTCTCTATATCTTATAGTTTTCAAATTATAGGTCTTTCACATCAATTAAATTTATTCTTAGGTATTTTATTCTTTTCAATGCAATCATACAATGTATTATTTCCTGAATGTCTCTTTTTGCTACTTTATTATTAGTGTATAGAAATGCAACAGATTTATACATATTAATTTTGTGCTCTGAAACTCTATTGAATTTATTTATTCTAATAGATTTTTGGTTAAGTCTGTATATGGTGGCATTTTATCTGCAAATACTGGCAATTTTACTTTTTCTTTTCCAACTTGGACATCTTTTATGTTTTGTTTGATTGCTGTGGCTAGGACTTCCAGTAGTATGTTGAATAAAAGTGGCAGGAATGGGCCTTCTTCTCTTGTTCCTAATCTTAGAGGAAAAGTTGAAAACTTTTCCATACGATGTTATCTCTGTTTGTCATATAAGGGCTTTATTATGTTGAGATATGTTCTCTCTCACTCTTGCTTTCTCTCTCCAATTTGTTGAGAAGGTTTTTTTTTTTAATCATAAATGGATGTTGAATTTTGTTAAATGCTTTTTCAGCATCTATTGAGACAATTATATGATTTTTATACCTCATTTGGTTAATGTGGTATATTACATTGACTTGTAGATATCAAATTTTCCTTGCATTCCTGGAATAAATCCTACTTGGTTCCACTTTTAATGTATTGTTGAATTTGGATTTTAATATTTTGTGGAATATTTTATATCTATATTAATTAGGGATATTGCACTTTAATTTTCTTGTTTTTAAATGTCTTTGATGTTGGTATTAGGGTAATGCTGGTCTCATAAAATGGATTTGGAAACATCATATTCCTCTTAAATTGTTTGGAATAATTGAGAAGGATAGGTATTAACTCTCCTTAAATGCTTAGTAGAATTCACGTGTGAATACATTTGGTCCTTGACTTTTCTTCTTTGTGTTTTGATAACTGACTCAATTTCTTTCCTAGTTATCAGGAATTTAAAATTTCTAATTCTGCCTGATTCATCTTGGAAGATTGTAGTTTCTAGGAATTTATCTAGGTTGTCCAATTTGTTAGCATATCATTTGTCTTAATAGTCTTTTATAATCCTTTGTTTTTTTAAAAAAATTTATTTATTTGTCAGAGAAGGAGAGAGAGAGAGGGTACAAGCAGAGGGAGCAACAGGCGAGGGAGAAGCAGGCTCCCCATGGAGCAAGAAGCCCAATGCAGGACTTGCTCCCAGGACCCTGGAATCATGACCTGAGCCAAAGGCGGACACTTAACTGACTGAGCCACCTAGGTGTCCCTTTTATAATCCCCTGTATTCCTGTGGTGTGAGATGCAATTCCTCTCTTTTATTTCTGATTTTGAGTCCTCTTATTTTCTCGATAAATCTGTCAAAAGGTTTATTAATTTTGTTTATCTTATAAAAGAAACAGCTTTTAGTTTCTTTTTTTCTGTTTACTTGTCTCTATTTCACTTATTTCTACTCTGATCTTTATTTTCTTCCTTCTATGAACTCTGTGTTTTGTTCTTTTTCTAGCTTATTTATGAAGTTAGGTTGTTTGAGATTTTTATTGTTTCTTGAAGTAGGCCTGTCACTGTAAACTTCACTCTTCGAACAACTTTTGATGGATCCCAAAGATTTTGAATAATAGTGTTTCCATTTCCATTAGTCTCCAAATGTTTTTACTTCATTCCTTTCTGTGCAGACTCATTGGTTGTTTGGTAGCATTTGTTTAGACTGCATGTATTTGTTTTTTTTTTTCCCAGTTCTTTTCCCTTGAAATTGATTTTCAGTTTCATATGTTTGTGGTTGGAAATGCTTGATAGATATGATTTTAATCTTTTTCAATTTATTGAGTCTTGTTTTGTGGTCTAACATGTGATCTATACTGGATAATGCTCCATGTGTACCTGTAAAGCATATGTTTACTGCTGTCTTTTGATGAGATGTGCTGTACATATCTTTTTTTTCTTTTAATGTAATCTACTTTAATGCCCGAATGTGGAGAGTGTCAAATATACAAGATATTCCTGCTTCATTTGAAACAAAGTCCCAATAAACCCTACCATGTTTGAATATCATAAGTTATCAAAGCAACTTTTTTTAATTATGTTCAGTTATATCTCTGTTAAGTCCTTCTGATCTCATGTGTCATTCAAAGCCACTGGTTCTTTTTTGACTTTCTGTGTGATGATCTATTCATTGATAAAAGTGGGGTGCTAAGATCCCTACTATCCTTGTATTGCCATCAATTTCTCCCTTTCAGCTGTTAATATTTGCCTTATATATTTAGGTGCTCCTATATTGGGTTCATAGTTATTTACAATAATTAAATCATCTTTTTGGCTTGATGCATTTATTGTTATATAATGCTCTTCTTTGTCTGTCTTACTACAGTCTTTGGAACAAAGTCTATTATAGTCTTTTGAAGTCTATTTATCTGTTATAAGTATTGCTACTCTAGCTTTATTTTTTGCTTCCATTTGCATACAATATCTTTTTCTACCTTTTCACTTTTAGTCTGTGTTTTTAAGTTTGGGATGAGTTTCTTATAGGCAACATATAGATTGGTCTTTTTTTTTTAAGCCTTCACTCACCCTACTTTTTTTGAGGGAAGTATTTAGATGATTTACATTTAAAATAATTATTGACATTCATGAACTTATTGTTATTTTGTTAATTGTTTTCTGGTTGTTTTGTAGTTCTCTGTTCCTACTTTTCCTCTCTTTGCTTATGATTGGTCACTTTATTTAATGTTGTACTTCGATTTTTTCTCTTTATTTTTTGTGCATCTATTATATCTTCCTTGCTGCTTTTAAGACTCTATCTTTATAATTAATATTTGATATTTTAATTGTTATGTGTTTTGGTATAGACCTTCTGAGGCTCATCTTATTTGAGCCTCTCTGCTTCCTAGACCTAGATTTCTGTTTCCTTCCCCAGGTTAAGGAAGTTTTCAATTGTTATTTCTTCACATATATTTTTTGTGCCTTTCTGTTTGTCTTTTCTTGGGTTCCCTATGATGTGATTGTTAGTGTGATTGATATTGTCCGAGAGGTCCCTTAATCTATCCTCATTGTCTAAATTCTTTCATCTTTTTGCCATTCACTTTGTATGAATGATTTCCACTCCCTGTATTCCTGATCAGTGATCTCTTCTCTGTCCTCTGATCTGCTGTTGATTTTCTCTAGTGTATTTTTCATTTCAGTTGTATTCTTCATCTCTGTTTGGTATTTTAAAAAATATTTTGTATCTCTTTGTGACTATGTTCATCCATTCTTTTCTTGAATTCAGGGGCATCTTTATGACTATTACTTTGAACTCTTAATTACGTAGAATGCTTATCTCCATTTCATTCAGTTCTTTTTCTGAGATTTTGCCTTGTGCTTTAATTTGGAATATATTCCTCTGTCTCATTGTGTCTTACTCTTTTTGTTTGTTTTTTGTAGGTCAGCTACATCTCTTGGTGTTGAAAATAGGGCCTTGTGTAGGTATTCTATAGGGCCTAGCACAATCCCCCGATCACCAGAACTAGGCATTCCTGTGGGGGCTGCATATACTCTTGTCTTTTTACTGAGATATGACTGTTTTTGGAAGGGATGACCACCAATGACTGGCTGTGACTATTGCGGGTACACTGTGGACAATGTTGGCCCTGACACATATGACTGAAAGGCTTAGCTGTATCAGACATGCTGGTGGGTAGCATTTGCTCCTGGTGCAGTTGACTGAGAGGCCTGGCTGTAGGCCAGGCCTGGCTGTATGTGATGGTGGATGGGCCTGCCTCACCTCCAAATATGCCTGTCTGGCATGGTGGAGTAGGATCTATTTTGAAGGAGTACCTGCCAGGGTGGGCAGTTTGGGTGAGATGGGGCTGCAGGGGAATACTGGGGTGAGTTGAGCAGTGCTAGCCTGTTAAATGGAAAATATCAGGACAGGTTCCCATTGGCATTGAGCCAGCTAGACTGAAGGAGGGCCAAAAAAAAAAAAGAAAAAAAAGAAAAAAAGAAAATGGCACCTACAAACACTTTCATTCCCAGAGAATGTTTCTATAGATCCTTGCACCTCAGGCACACACACTAAAATTAACCAATGTCTCCTTCATATATATCCCATTTTCTTTTTAAACTGTTGTCTCTATGCTAGTTCTTAGAGTGAGTTATAAAGCGCACTGGCCCTGTAAGAATGGAATCTCAGTTTCCTGCAGCTATCCTAGAGTTAAACCCAGCTGATTGTCAAAGCTACACATTTCTGTAGAACCACAATTGCAAATTCTACTGGTGTTTGGACAAGGGGATCTAGAAGTGTCCCTTGGGCAACAGTTGGTTAAATTTTTTTTACACTTCTTTACTGGAGGTACAAGGAAGCTGTAGTGAGGCCTGGAGACAGAGCAAAGATGGTGTTGTCCAGCCTCGGACCCTGAGAGCACCTCTGTATTCTCTAACTACGTAACATACCTGAAGCCTGCCCCTCAGGGTGAAGCTCCAGAACAAGTAAATAGGCCTTTTTCACAAGGAGACTGGAGGTGTATTTCAGTCAGTTGCTTATGCAGTGGCCTGGGGGTGGTAGCCTGACCAGAACTGTCTCACCAATTGTTACTGTTCTGAGTGACTCAGGAGTGAGCCTGAGCCAGTCTACCAAGGAAGTCCCTTGTGTGGTCTATGCATGTCCTCTGACTTTAGTGGGCAGCTGGAGAATGCAGGGTCGCGGGGGGGGGGGTCTACCTGCTTTAGCAGGACAGTAGAAGAGTACAGGACCTGTGTACCCCTGCCAGGTTTAGTAGGGCAGCTGGGGAGTACAGGAGAAGGTACGTCCCTCTGACTTGGAGGCACTGCATGCCTGCCTGCTTTAGCAGAGCAACAGATTTCATGAACTGTATATCTGTTGGCACTAGCAAGTCAAAGAGAGAGGGCAACAATGGCACCTACCAGTACCACTGTCTGAGACTGAATTTCAAGAGGTTCTTACCTTTTCACCAGATGGTTTAAGATTAGCAAATGAATCTCCTTCAGAAATAGCTTAGGCAATATTTAAAAATTCTGCTTTTGCCCTGGCCCTTTTTGCAAGTGGGTCTCTCTTTTGTGAGCCTTTTAGGAATGATATCTCAGTTCCCTATGGCCTTTGTGTTTTCTTGTGTAAAGTCTATTTTTTTTCCAAAGCCAGATGTTTTTGGGGCTCATCTTTCTGTTACAGGTCTCACAGGTTGGGGTCTGCTGTGGCACATAAACCTCTCACTCCTCAGGGAGAAGCTCTTGCTTTGTGAGATCCCTCCAGATTCAGGGTCACCATGCTGACGCTCAGGTTTTTGGCTAGATTGCATCTCCTACCCATCTTGATGTGGCCCTTTTATCCTTCACTGTGGAGGAACTCTTCAGCTAGTTTTTGGGGAGAATTGTCCTATATACCTCTAGATTTGGTGTCTGCATGAGAGGAGGTAAGTTCAGGATCTTCCTGTGCTGTAATTTTGGACTGCCCTCATAAAGCTGTGTTTTAAGCTTTAGAAAATTTGAATTTTAGTTGTTTTTTTATTCAGAGGGCAGGGAACTTTAGTCCCTGGACTCTAATATTTGTCACTCATACTCTAAGAATGTCCAAATAACTCCTTGGCAGTATAGCCTCTTAGCAATTGCTTATTTTTCTTAGTTTCTTGGCCTTTCACTCCATTCATTTTTCTAAGGAAAACTGAATGCTGATCAACAACTCTGCAGATGAGTGTCTTTGATATTCTCAAATTCTGAAGCCTTGGCACTTGAAGTACTGACTGTCTTTATAGCTCTGAACTCTAATATTTCCCTCTCTACCCTTGTGAGACTCCTATAAATACTAAGTCACTGTATCTAGTTAAGCCTCTACATTCAATGCAGATAAGCAAATGCTTCTAGAGGAAAAATGTTAACTGATATATGTTCACTGTCATTTCATGTCCCTTCTTTCCTGGATCTTGGTCCTCTTTACTCTGTGTGTCTTGATTGTTCTTTGATGCTTTGATAAATTTGTTTCCTATATTTTATTTAGACTGTATAATTTGTATGTGTAGGAAGGTTGTTTGATAAAGGTTTTTTTTCATAGCCAGTAGCAGAAATCTTTGTTATTATAATGTTCTAAAGTTCTACATATTATGCAATTTATTTATTTTCTCAAGTCCTTAGTAAGTATTCGATTTATCCTCCCAAAGACTGTGGTCTTGAAAAAAAGTTTTCTGGGTTGCCAACTATTTTCTCAATTGTTCATTAAGCCTTCCTTTTAGATGAAAAAAGTAATACTGGAAATGTCATTGATCATATTCCAAATCAAGAGGCACTTGCTGTATTTTCCATTTTAAATTATGTATGGAAAGTACAGAAGGCTTAAGTTACATTAAAATTTGGGGGAGGTTATCTAGTGTCCTGAAAGTGTATCATGAATTTGAAAAAGTAAGTAAAATTCTTATCCACTTTTTAAACTGGAATCAAATAGATAAAATTTCTTTGGAATACTGAAATAACAGGTAGTTGCAGTTATCTCTGGGAAGAGAGACTGAGGCACTGAAAGCCAGTCGTGGAAAGGTATCCTATTTAAGGTGAACATTTAACAATATGTAGCAATAGCTGACTATGGTACCTTAGCCACATCTTAAGTATGTTTCCTCGGTTTCACAAAACAAGGGACCAATGAATAGACAGGCAAGAACCAGCACATCAATACTCAGGAGACAGATTCTTTCCCCCCACCCCCATTTTGCATCTCTTCATGTGCAGGGTTAGTCTTTGTTATTACAAAGATGGCTACTCTACCTCTAAGAATTCAGTTTACATTCTAGGCAGCAAGAAAATGAGTAAAGTTGTAGGGCAAATTTGCCTGCTACTGGAGACTCTTCCCTTTTATCAGGAAAGTAATTTCATGGAAACCTGCCTACAAATTCTGCTTTGGTCTTATTTGTGAAAGTTAAGACACAAGACCGCATTTAGCTACAAAAAGTCTGGGGAAGTATGCATTCGTAAAGCATATACATATATGCTTTGAGAATATAAGCATATATATATATATATGAGCATATATATATATATGCTTATACAAGCATATATATATATATGAATATACATTCTGAATAAAAGTATTAGTTTTCATAAGAAAAGCATGAGAGTGAATATTATGTAAACAACTAGCATTATCCGTCTACTTATCTTTCATGGTATGCACTTAAATAATGTTTGATTTTTTAAAAGTGTATGACATCATTTAAAACAATTAAATTTACACATTTTAAGCATAGACCTAAGAACATGAAAAACTACTATAGATATTCTATATGTGTATATATATCTGTGTGTATTAAGGTTATAGTCTTATAAAAGAAAATTAAGTCCTATTTGATTTTGTACATATCTGTCTTATTTTTCATCTTTAAAAAATAACAGATGTTTCTGTATATAACAAATAATATTTATAACTATATATTTTGAAAAGACAAAGTCTAACTTATGTAACATTCAGTTAGAGTTAGGTAGGGTATATGACTAAATCCAGTAGTATGGATAGTTTTCTAAATTCCTTACAGAGTCTCTCAAGTTTTGACACATAACAAGTTATTATGGTGATATATACCCAAATATATAAGAAATACTTAAGTTTTGTAATATTGTTCCATTGGCCTTATAGCAGTCTCCTTTTTCCCTCTTCAAATTTCTACCCATTTATAAAAATTTTATAATAGCTGCCTAAGCTGACATTGACAGATGATTTTAAGGACAAGATAAAAAAGTGAATCCGGACAAGAATATATATTTTATGTATTATGGCAGCTTCAAATAATAATGGAGAGAAAGAACATCTATGAGAACCTTATAGTTAACATCATACTTAATCATTAAAGATGAAATTTCCTCTCCCTAAAATCAGATACAAGACAAGGATGTTGGCTTTTATCACTTCTATTTAACATTGCACTGGAGGTTCTAGTTAGGGTAATAAGGTAAAATGAAGTAAAAAAAAATCCAGATTGGAAAGGAAGTAGAGCTGTGTTGATTAACAGATAATATAACTGTCAATGTAGAACATATTTTCTATCTAGGAAACCTAAAGGGATCAGCCAAAAAAAATAAAAAAACTCCTAGAAATAAGAAATAAGAATAGCATGATAAATAGCACAATCTAAGATTAAATAAAAGAATCAATTGGATTTCTAGCAAAAAACAGTCAAAATGAAAGAAGAAAATGATTCTGTTCATAATGACAAAATGAATAAAATATATATAAATAAACTTCTAAAAAGTAAGTACAAGTCTATACACTGAAAACTATAAAACATTACTGAGAAAATTAAGGAATATCTGAATAAATTAAGAGATTATTCAGTTTCAATTTTAAGAATACTCACTGTTGTAAAGATGGCAATTCTCCAAAAATTGATTTATAAATTTATTGGAATTCTTACCACTGCCCTAGCAAGAATTACTGTGGAGATATGAATTCTGGAAGATGGCAGAGTAGAAGGATCCTAAGCTTACCCTGTCCCATGGATACACCCAGATAATAGCCACATCACTACATTCAACCCAGAAACAACCTGAAGACTGGCAAATCAGACTTTCCACAGTTAATTGAAGAGAGGAGGCTACACAAAGAAGGGTAGGAGGGGTGGAAACACAGTTAGGGACCAAGCTCTTGGTAAGACTAACCACAAATTAGAGGGACACCACAAGGATGGAGAAGGGAGAGTAGAACCCACACTAGGCACCCCAGACATGGGAAATAAGAGACATGTCCTGAGAAGATGAATCCCCATAATATTTGGTTTTGAAAGCCAGTGGGGCTTAATTTACTTGTTAGTTTTTACCATCAGTGGGGCTTAACCCTGGGTACTTTAAATATCAACAAGTTTAACTGTGGGAGAGCCAGAGAGCAACAGGAAATAGTCCCTGCCCTGAAAGAGCCAGCATAACAAACAACCCCACCAAGTCAAAGCATAGAAGCACAAGTTTGAAAAGCTCTTGGGATACACATAAACTGGATTTATTTCCTAATCTCAGAATCCATGCTGAAGGGCCAAATATATTTAGGAGAATTCTCAAAGAACAGAGGAGCTGGTGTGCAGCAATTCCTCTCCCCCAACTCCAGCCTAGATACCCCCACACACTGGTGGGAATCAGCAAGAACACCCTCCACCTACTTGGCTAACACCAAGAGCCCCACCCCTATTTTATTCTATGGATCTATTCAATCCAGCCTGTCCCACTCAGCAGAAGTCCCTTCAAAACAGCTCCTACCATGACACAATCTTCAGGCAACCCTGGTAGGGACTAGCTGCCACTACAGTGTGACTCCTGCCCTGAGAGAAAGGAAGACAGCCACACACACTAGTTCAACTGCAGACCCAGCAGCCAAACCTTATAACTGACAACGCAGAGACAGTGCCTTGCTGATCAGTGCATTTGCTCTCCCAGAGAGACACTGGGGGCAGATATCTGATCTGACTTCCAGCCCTACCACTGACAAAAACCTTTCAGAGGACAAGGTAGGGACAGCAACCTACAGTTTGCTGTGACTACAGCCCCAATGAACAGGCTAAAGGCAGGCATTTCATCTGAGTGCTGATTTTGCCCAACTACAAGCCCATGATGGCCCCAGAATGTCCTCTTAACAACACAGGGGATAAACCCAGTGCACAAAAGGCAAAGTGGGCCATTAACTGACTAAGCTGAAGGCAAATACAGCTCAGCCACAGCAGTAGGGTGCATGTAACCCCCACAGGAAGAAGGAAAACTTCCAAACTCATTCTAGGAGGCCAGAATTACCCTGATGCCAGAACTAGATAAACACACTTTTTATTAATTATCTATTTATTTTTAAACACACTTTTAAAAAAGAGAACTACAGACCAATATTTCTGATAAACATGGATGTAAAAATTCTCAACAAAATAGTTGCAAATTGAATCCAACAATGCATTAAAAGAAATCATTCACCATGATCAAGTGGGATTTATTCCTGGGCTGCAAGTGTGGCTCAATATTTGCAAATCCATGTGATACTTCACATTAATTAAAAAAAAGATAAGAATCATATGACCTTTCAATAAATACAGAAAAAAGCATTTGACAAAGTACAGCAACCATTCATGATAAAAACCCTCAACAAAGTAGGGATGGAGGGAGCATACCTCAACATAATAATGGTCATTTATGAAAATCCCACAGTTAATATCATCCTAATTGGGGAAAAACAGAGCTTTTCCTCAATGGTCAGGAACAAGACAGGGATGTTCAATCTCACCACTGTTATTCAACATAATACTGGAAATCAAGCCACAACAATCAGACAAAAACAACAAAAAATTAAATGCATTCAAACTGGCAAGGAAGAAGTCAAACTTTAACTATTTGCAGATGATGTGATATCATATGTAGAAAACCCAAAAGACTCTACCTAAAATCTGCTAAAACTGATACAAAACTTCAAAAGTCATAGGATAAAACATCAACATACAAAAATCTGTTGCATTTCTGTACACCAATAGTGAAGCAGCAGAAACAGAAATTTAAAAACAATCTCATTTACAATTGCACCAAAAATAATAAGATGCCTAAGGGGGTGCCTGGGTGGCTCAGTGGGTTAAGCCTCTGCCTTTGGCTCAGGTCATGATCTCAGAGTCCTGGGATCGAGCCCTGCATCAGGCTCTCTGCTCAGCAGGGTCTCCGCTTCCTCCTCCCCCTCTGCCTGCTTCTCTGCCTACTTGTGATCTCTCTCTCTCTCTCTCTGTCAAATAAATAAATAAAATCTTTAAAAAATAATAAGATACTAGAAATAAACCTAACCAAAGAGGTGACAGACCTATAATCTGAAAACTATGAAACACTGATGAAAGAAATTGAAGATGATACAAAGAAATGAAAGACATTCCAAGCTCATGGGCAGGAAGAACAAATATTGTTAAAATATCTATACTACCCCAAGAAATCTGCACATTTAAATCAATCCCTATAAAAATACCACCAGCATTTTTCACAGAGGTAGAATAACCAATCCTAACATTTGTATGGAACCACAAAAGATCCTTTTTTTTTAATTTAAGCTTTTTTAATTTAAACATATATGTAACACCACCCCCCTCTTCCAACCCCTCTCCC
>RCUC01065785.1:0-17777 GCA_003697995.1 Taxidea taxus jeffersonii
TTAATGGGACCAGACATATAGCTATAACTACAGTTCATATCCCATATCCAATCATGCTTTGATGGTGAAAATGTAACTTTATTAACTTTGACTCTTTAATGGTTACTTCGGTATTTCAAATATCCTAAAATTTCATTTCATTGGATTCAGAACCAATTTTTAAAAAGTTTTATATTAAAATATTTTTAAAGGCACAAAAGTTTCAAAGTAGATCTCCTTCACTCAGTTTTCTTCAATTTATGTTTTGCATAATTATATTGCAATAATTAAAATTAAAACAGGAAATTGATATTGCACAGTATGTTGGTACACTTCTATGTTCCTTTATCACATGATTCTTCTCCCTCTTTTGTCTATCATTTCCAACCCTTGGCAACCATTCATCTCTTTTCCACTTCTATAATTTTGTCATTTAGAAAATGTTATATACTCCATTTATGGAGTCATACGGCATGTGATTTTTTTTGAAGTTGGCTTTTTTTTTATTATGTTTAGTTAGCCACTGTACAGTACATAATTTGTTTTTGACATAGTGTTCAATGATTCATTAGGTAAGTATAACACCCAGTACTCAGCAATGCACATGCCCTTCTCAATACCCATCACCCTGTTACCCCCTCCCCCCATACTCCACCTCTGTGAAACCCACAGAAACAATCTAGGTTCCATAGTCTCTCATGGTTCATCTCCCTCTCTGATTTTGTGCCCTTTGGATTTCCTCCCTTTCCCTATAAGTCCTCTGCGTTATTGCTTATGTTCCATATATGTGTGAAACCATATGATAATTGTCTTTCTCTGCTTGACTAATTTCACTTAACATAATCCCCTCCAGCTCCATCCATGTGGATGCAAATGGTGGGTATTCATCCTTTCTGATGGCTGATTAATATTCCATTGAAGTAGGCTTTTTACACTCAGCATAATTTTCTGAAGATTTTTTCAAGTTGCATTTATCAGTAGTCCATTCCTTTTTATTGTTAAGTTGTATTCCATGATTATTTATCTACTATTTTTTTCCACTTATTTGCAATGCTTGTCTAATCATTCATTCATCAAAGGGAACTTGGGTTGTTTTCATGTTGGAGCCCTTAAAGCTTTTATGAACAGTCATGAGCAGGTTTTTGTGCAGATAAAATTTTCATTTCTCTAGAATAAATGCTCAAGAATGTAAATGCTTGGACCTATGGTAATTACACATTTAGTTTTATTTAAAAAAAAAAGCTGTCAAATTGTTTCCAGAAAAACAGTACCATTTTACATTTTTACCAGCAATGTATGAAAAATCCAGTTTGTTGGCATTCTTGCTAGCATCTGGTATTCTCAGTAATTAGGAAATTTGCTCTTCTCATGTGTGCATGCAGTGATAGATCACTGAGCTCTTAATTTGATTTCCCAAAGGCTAGTTGTTGAAAAATTTTTTATGTGCTTCCATATACTCTCTTCAGCAAAATATTTCTTCATGCATTTTGAAGCATGAGAGACTGTGGACTCTGAGAAACAAACTGAGGGTTTTGGAAAGGAGGGGGTGGAGGAATGGGTGAGCCTGGTGGTGGGTATTACGGAGGGCACATATATTGCATGGAGCACTGGGTATGGTGCATAAGCAATGAATCTTGGAACACTGAAAAAATTAGGTTAAATTAAAAAATAAATAAAATGTGTTTCAAGAGTTCTTGATATATTCTAGATATGAGTTGTTGTCAGATACGTGGTTTTGCAAATATATTCTCCCAGTCTATAGCTTTTATTTTCCTCATCTGGGTCTTTTGCAGAAAAAAAAGGGGGATTTTAATTTTGGTTAAGTCCAAGCTATTTCTTCTTTTCTTTTATGGATTGTGCTTTTAGTGTCATTTCTAAAAATATTTCACCAAGCCCTAGGTCCTGTAGATTATCCCCTATCTTTTCTTTTAAATTTTTTATAGTTTTTCCTTTTTACATTTAAATCTATGATCCATTTCAAATTCATTTTTGTATAAGGTGTGAGATTTAGATCAAAGTTCATTTCTGTTTTCTATAGATATCAAAGTGTTCCAGAAACATTTTTTGAAAAAACTTTGTCCATTGAATTGCTTTTGCATCTTTGTCAAAAATCAACTAAACTGTCCATAGCTATTTCTGGGTTCATTAATCTGTTTCACTGATCTGTATAAGTATATTCCTATAAATGCCACATAGTCTTGATTACTGTAGCTATATAAGTCTTGAAATTAGGTAGGTGGATTTCTTCCACTTCATTCTTTTTTTCCCCCCAGAATTATTTTAACTATACTAGCATATTTCCTTTCCATATAAATCTTAGAGTTATCTGGTCTACATCAACCAAAAAATATTGTAGAGACTTTTATAAGAATTATGTTAAACCTGCATATTTGGAGGAATTTCAGTTTTTACTATGTTGAGTCTTCCAATCCATGAGCACAGTTGTCTTTCCATTTATTTAAAACTTCTTTGATTTCTTTCATCAATGTTTTGTAATTTTTAGCATAAAATCCCTATACATGTTTTGTTAGTTTTGTTAGATTTACATTATTTGTTTTTTTCAGTGATTGAAAATAGTATTATATATTTAATTTCAGTTTCAATATGTTCATTTTTACTATATAAACACACAACTGATTTTTGTATGTTGATCTTGTATCCAGAGACTTTGTTAAATTCACTTATTGGTTATAGGACTGTTTTTGTAGTTTCCTTAGAATTGTCAACACAGGCAATTGTATGTTACTTTTATTTCCTTTTCTTGTTTCATTGCATTAGCTAGAGCTTCTAGTATAAATTGAATAAAGGTGGTCAAAGTGGACATCTTGTTTTGTTCTTTATCTCAGGGGGAAATCATTCTGTATTTCACTTTTAAGTGTGATGTTAACTGTTGGTTTGGGCACCTGTAGATTTCTTTTTGAGGGACAATTTTAAAAAAATTATTTATTTTTAAATTTCTTTTCAGTGCTCCAGAATTCATTGTTTATGCACCACAACCAGTGCTCTATGCAATACGTGTCCTCCATAATACCCACCACCAGGCTCACCCAACAACCCACCCCTTCCCCTCCAAAACCCTCAGTTAGATCCTCAGAGTCCATAGTCTCTTATGGTTCATCTCCCCCTTCAATTTTCCCCAACTCCCTTCTCCTCTCCATGTCCTCATGTCCTCCATGTTATTCCTTATGCTCCACAAATAAGCGAGACCATCTCTGCTTGAGTTATTTCACTCAGCATAATCTCTTCTAGTCCTGTTCATGTTGATACAAAAGTTGGGTATTCATCCTTTCTGATGGATGGAGGCATAAGGATGAATTCAATTTCCTTAATAGTTATAGGGCTAATCAAATAATCTATTTCATATTGGATAAATTGTGATACTTTGCCCTTTTCCAGGAATTGATCCATCTCGTCTAAATTGTCAAATTTGTCCATATAAATTTGTTTGATATATTTTCTTTTATCCTTTTTCTGTCTGCAAATTCTGTAGAAATACCCCTTGGCTCATTCCTAATATTACTAATTTCTGTCTTCTTTCTTTTTTCTTTACCATTCTTACTAGATGTTTGTCAATTTCACTGATCTCTTCAATATACTCACTTATTATTTTACTGATTTTCAAATTCTCATTTATTTTTACCTTTTGACCACCTTTACTCATTTCTCCCATATTCCAACTCTCCCCCTCACCACTGCATCTGGCAAACATCAAACTGTTCTCTTTATCTATTAATTAAAAAAAAAAGACAAAATTGGCTTTGGTCAGAGTTCCAAGATGGCAGTGTAGTAGGGGGACTCTGAATTTGCCTCGTCCTTGGAATAAAATTAGATCAACCTCCAACTATTCTGAACAACCAAGAAGAGGACTGGAGGAGTATGGAAACATTATATATAGTTGGAGTGAGAGAATTTGGCAGAAGTGGGGTTCAGAGCTCTGAATTGGGGAATTGGGAAACTGTGTGGCTGGGAATGGGAGGAAGCTGAGTTCATGAAGCTAAGTCAGGAAGAGGGAGAAAGTTGGAAAGATTACATCAGTTTGTGACCAAACAATAAGCCATGGCGAGTAGGTCCCCGGGAAGCTCAGGGAGAGATTGCTCCCCTTCCTAGAGGGTATTTGGAGGAGCATATTTGTCCTCTCTAAAGACAAAGAGACAGCCAGGGAACCTTGAGGGGGGCTCAACAGTAGTGTCAGAAGGGAGCAGAGAAGGGAGAAAACCTCTTGACTTTTTAGTGTGAGCCACATTAGGTTTAAGCTTCTGTGCATGTGCCAAACAGCTGCTTTTCTGGGACTTACTGAGCAGAGCACAGAGACTAGAGCAGAACGTGGATAACCTGGCTGCCATTTTTTGCTGTCTGCCACAATAGATTCAAGCCTCTGCAATGGCTTTTCTGGGACTAAGGGGAGTAGGGGATTGAGTCAAGTGCAGATGGCTGATAACATGGCTCCAGCTTTTTGTTTGTTAGGTGATACAATAAACTCTAGCCTCTGCACACACACGGGGTAATGGCTTTTCAAGGACAGGATGGTGCTGGCCACACACTAAGCCTCCCAGCCAGGGGACAAGAATGGGGACACACATCAGCAGGCCCTTTAAAACTTTAAGGTTTGAATTCCAGCCACTGGCCAGAGATAAAATTCAGGAGATCTGTGGCTCTGGTTATACCAACGACCCAGACCCAGACAGGTCAGGACAGGGAACTGAGTGGGTCCTAGGTCACAGGAGACTGCTTGCTTTATTAAGAGGGCCTCCTGAGCAGCGGCTGCCAGTTCCACTCCCCAGGGACAAGAGGGAGAGGTTATGCCATATTCTATCTACCTCTTCCACCACCCTTCCCTCCTCACACCCACCAGCAAAGTCAGACTCCAGAGAGAAACACAGTGCCTCTAGTGGATGACAGACACCCCTACACTAAACCCGGACACCCTGACCTGGCAGGAGCATCTTTAAAAGGGCAAGTCAGATTGTGAGCCAGCATAGCAGATCTCTTCCTCAGAAGACCAACACAAATCCCCACATCTACCAAGTCTACTTATTAAAGAAAGCTCAAAAGATCAGCTTCCAACTTAACTTCACAAACAAATCAAAGCATAACTACTTAAAGGCCAAAACACTCTCCACTACAAGTACGAATTCTGTAGCGGAAGGATCATTAGGAAAGAAGAGCCAAAATATAACAGCAGAGTGTGCACACCATACACCAGAATCACTTTCTGAAAATATTATTGTAGTTCTTGATATTATTACTGCTGATTCTGCTGGTTTTGTTTGTTTGTTTTCTTTCTTTTTTTTCCCAAATTATTTTGTTTATTTTATTTTTAAAATTTTTTATTATGTTCAGTTAGCCAACATAGAGTACATCATTAGCTTTTGATAGAGTGTTCAATGATTCATTATTTGCATATAACACCTAGTGCTCATTACAACATGTGCCCTTCTTAATACACATCACCTTGCTACCCTTCCCCCAACCCCCTGGAACTCTCAGATTTCTTTCCCTTTCTTTCCTGACCAAATGACTAGAAGGAGAATTTCAAAAGAAAAGGAACAAGTAGATGTACTACTTCATGCCACAGATTTAATTGGTATTAATATAAGTAAGATTTCATAACTAGAATTCAGAACAACCTTTATAAAGATACAAGATGGGCTTGAAAAAAGCATAAAAGATTCTAAAGAATCCCTTACTGCTGCTGATATAAAAGAACTAAAATCTTATCAGGCTGAAAGTAAAAATGCTTTCACTGAGAGGCAGTAAAAAATGGCTGGCTGCTAGGGTAAATGAGGAAGAAGAGTCAGTGATATAGAAGACAAAATGGTGGAGAAAAAGGAAATTGAGGAAAAAAAAGAAAAACAACTACTGGATCAAGAGGGGATGCTTTGAGACATCGGTGATACCATAAAGGGCAATAACATTAGAATAAGAGGGGTCCCAGAAAATGAGGAAAGAGAGAAGGGGCAGAAGGTTTACCTGAACAAATTGTACCTGAGAACGTACCTAATCTTAGAAAGGAAACAAGCATTCAAGTCCAGGAGGCACAGAGAACCCCCCTCAAAATCAATAAAAATAGGTCAACATCCCAGCATATAATAGTGAAGCTCGCAAATTTCAGAGATAAAGGGAAAATGTTGAAAGCAGCTCAAGACAAGAGGCTAGGAGCTCCAGTACTATGTTGAACAACAGTGGGAGAGTGGACATCTGTGTCTTCTTCCTTATCTTATGGGTGAAGTTGTCATTTTTTTCCTCATTGAGGATGATAGTCACTCTGGGTATTTTATATATGGCTTTTATGATTTTGAGGAATGTTCCCTTTATCCCTACATGATAGAGGGTTTTATCAGGAAAAGATGCTGTATTTTGTGAAATGCTTTTTCTGCATCTATTGAGATAAAGAAATCTTTAAGAAAATAAAATAAAGTAAGCCAAGTAATCATGAGAGCAAGAAAAGAAAGGGATGGAGAAAAAGTACAAAACAACCTTATAAAAATTGAAAAGCTGGCAATATATATATATCTATCAATAATTACTTTGAATTTAATTGGCTAAATGCTCCACTCAAATGGCAAACATTGATGGACTAGATTAAAACAAACAAGGAAACAAACAAACGCACACCAAAGCCCATCTATATACTTCCTATGACATAATTATTTCAGACCTAAAAACACATGAAGTTTAAAATTTAAGAGTTAGATAGTTATTTATCATGCAAATTCCTGTGAAGAGAAAGATCTGGTCAATTCTTACATATGACAAAATAGACTTTGAAACAAAGAGTTTAAAAAGAGACAAAGATGGACACTGTATAATAATTGCTGGCACATTCCAATAGGAGGATAATACAATTGAACATTTATGCATCCAAAATGAGAGTACTCAAATTCTTTGAGCATTTAATAACAAACAATAATAAGGAACAAATCACTATTAATACAATAATAGTTTGAGACATTAACATCCCTATAAGATAGATCATTGAACCAGAAAATCAACAAGGAAATGTTGGGTTTGAATGATACATTGACCTAAATACACTTAATAGCTATATTCAGATAATTTCATCCTAAAACAGCAGCATACACATGCTTTTTAAGTGCACACGGAATATTCTTCATAACAGATCACATATCTGGGCACAAAATATGTCTCAACAAATTCAAAAAGATCAAAATCATTCTGTGGAAATTTTTTGACCTTAGCACTTTGAAACTAAAAATCAATCATAAGAAAAAAAATCTTGAAATAGCACAAATACATGGAAGTTAAATAACATGTTACTAAATAATAAATGGGTTGACCACAAAATCAAAGGGAAAATCAAAAACAACATGGAGACAAATGAAAATGAAACACAAAGTTATAAAATCTCTGGGATGCAGCAAATGCTGTTCTAAGAGGGAATTTTATAGCAAGACATGCCTACCTCAAGAAGCAAGAAAAATCTAGGGGCACCTGGGTGGCTTAGTCTGTTAAGCCTCTGCCTTCAGTTCAGGTCATGATCTCAGAGTCCTGAGATTGGGCCCCGCATCAGGTTCCCTGCTCAGCAGGGAGTCTGCTTCTCCCTCTGTCCCTGCTCCTGCTCTTGCTAAATGCTCTTGGCTAATTTTTTTTAAAATCTTTAAAAAAAGAAGAAGCGAAAAAAATCTCAAATAAACAACAAAACCTCACATTTAAAGGAGCCAGAAAAAATTAACAAACAAAACCCAAAACCAACAGAAAGAAGGAAATAATACATATTAGATCATAAATAAACAAAATATAAGCTAAAACAAGAGAACCAAACCAGGAACTGGATATTTGTAAAGATTAACAGAATTGATAAAACTTTAGCCAAACTCATTTAAAAAAGAAAAATAGAGAGTGAGTGAACTTAATCAATCAAAATTAGAAATGGAACAGGAGAACAATCAGTCAATACCACAGAAATACAAAGGATTTTAAGAGAATATTATGAAAAATTATATACCAACAAATTGGATAACTTAGAAGAAATGCATAAATTCCTAGAAACATATAATCTCCCAAAATTGAATCAGGAAGAAATGGAAAATTTAAAAAGACTGATTACTAGCAATGAAATTGATTCAGTAATCAAATAAGTCCCAACAAAGAAAAGTTCTTGGCCAGAAGGTTTCCCAGGTGAATTCTACCAAACATTTAAAGAACAGTTAATACTTATTATTCTCAAACTATTCCAAAGAATAGAAGAGGAAGGAAAATTTCCAAATTCATTCTACGAGGCCTGCATTACCCTGATATCAAAACCAGATAAAGATTCTATAAAAAAGGGAAATACAGGCCAATATCTCTGAGCATAAATGCAAAAAGCCTCAACAAAGTTTTGGCAAATTGAATCCAACAATACCTTAAAAAAATCATTTACCACAATTAAGTGGGATTTATTCCCAGGATGCAAGAGTACTTAAGTAATCACAAATCAAATAATGTGATACAATACATCAATAAGAGAAATGATAAAAATCATATGACAATTTCATTAGATGCAGGAAAAGCATTTGAAAACATAAAACAGCCAAGCATTATATCTTTATATATATATATATATATATATATATATATATAAAGATTTAGAGAGAATACACCTTTACATAAATAAAGACCATATATGAAAAATACACAGCTAAATCATACAAAATGGGGAAAAACTGAGAGCTTTTCTCCTAGGATCAGGAGGAAGACAAGGATATCCACTCTCACCCCCTTTTTTCTCCAACACACTATTTGAAGTCATAACCACAGCAATCAGACAAAAAGAAAAGAAATAAAAACAACCACACTGGTAAGGGAGAAGTAAAGTAAAACTTTTACTATCCACAGAGACATAATACTATATATTCAAAGCCCTAAAGAATTCACCCAAAATTACTAGAACTGATAAATGCATTCAGTAAGTTTGCAGGATACAAAATCAATGAACAGAAATGTATTGCACTTCTATACACTAATAATGAAACAACAGAAAGAGAAATTAAGAAAACAATCCCTGTGGAATCCCATTTACAACCACACCAAAGATAATAAAACACCTATGAATAAACTTAACCAAGGAGGTGAAAGATCTGTGGTGTGTAAACTATAAAATACTGACAAAAGAAATTGAAAATGACACAAACAAATGGAAAGATATTCCATGCTCATTTACTGGAAGAACAAATATTGCTAAAATGTCCATATTATCCCAGGTGCCTGGGTGGCTCAGTTGGTTAAGTATCAGCCTCTTGATTTGGGCTCAGGTCATGATCTTAGGGTCATGAAATTAAGCCCTGTGTCAAGCTCCACAATCAGTGAGGAGTCTTTTGAGATTATCTCTCTCCCTCTCCCTCTGCCCCTCCCCCATGCTCTCTCTTTCTCTCTAAAATAAATAAATAAATAGATAAATAAATAAATCTTTTTTAAAAATGTGTATACTACCCAAAGCACTCTGCAGATTTAATGAATCCCTATCAAAATACCAACAACAGGCTTCATAGAACTAGGAAAAACAATCCTAAAACTTGTATGGAAATATGAAAGACACTGAATAGCCAAAACTATCTCAAAAAAGAAAGACAAAGTTGCAGGGGTCACAATTCCATATTTCAAGTTATACCATAAAGCTGTAGTAATCAATACACTGGCACAAAAACAGATATATAGATCAAGAGAACAGGATAGAAATACCAAAAATAAACCCACAATTTTATGATCAATTAATGTTTGACAAAGGAGACAAAAAAATTCATTGGGTAAAAGACAGTCTCTCCACCAAATGGTGTTGGGAAAACTGGATAGCTATATATAAAACAATGAAATTGGACCACTTTCTTACACCATACATAAAAATAAACTCAAAATGGATTAAAGACCTGAATGCCCGACCTGAAACTATAAACAGTCTAGATAAGAACATGGACAGTAATTACTTTGATATTGGCTATAGCAATATTTTTCTAGATATATCTTCTGAGGCAAGGGAAACAAAACCAACAATAAAGTATTGGGACAATTTCAAAATACAAATCTTCTGCATAGTGAAGGAAATAATAAAAAACCTAAATGTCAACCTAATAATTCAGAGAAGATATCAAATAATATATTCAATAAAGGTTCTTACCCAAAATATATAAAAGACTTATACAACTCACACAAAAACAAATAATCCAATTAAAAATAGACATTTCTCCAAAGAAGACATCTAGATGTCCAACAGACACATGGACAGAGATATATACACTCAACATCACATATCCTCAGGGAAATGCAAATCAAAAATATAATGAGATTTCACCTCACACATGTTAGAATGGCTGAAATAAAAACACAAGAAACAAGTGTTGGAGAGGATGTGAAGAAAAGGTAATGCTTGTGCACTGTTGGTGGGAAAGCAAAGTGATCAGTCACTGTGGAAAACAGTATGGTTGTACCTCAAAAAATTAAAAATAAAACTGCCCTAGAATCCTACAATTACACTGAGCAATGTATACAATCATTGAATCACTATATTGTACACCTGAAACTAATCTAACACTGTAAATTTACTACACTTGAATTAAAATTAAAATTGCATTACTGGATATTTACCTAATGAATACAAAAATAATAACTAGAAAGGATATATGCACTCCTACTTTTATTGCAGTATTATTTACAATAGCCAAACTATGGAAGCAGCCCAAGTGTTCATTACTAGGTGAATGGATCAAGAAAATGTGGTATATACATACAGATGGAATGTTACTCAGCTGTAAAATAAGAGTGAAATCTTGCCATTTGTCACAGCATGGATGGAGGTGAAGAGCATGACGCTTAAGTGAAATACGTCGGGAAAAGACAAATAACATGTGATCAGTCATACGTGGAATTTAAGGAACAAACAAGAAAGGAACAAAGGGGAAAAAAAAGAGAGAGAAAAACCAAGAAACAGACCCTTAAATATAGAGAACAAACTGATGGTTACCAGAAGGGAGGTGGTTGTGCAGATGAGTGAAGTAGTTGATGGGGATTATGGAATACACTTATCATGAGCACTGAGTAATGTATACAATCATTGAATCACTATATTGTACACCTGAAACTAATCTAACACTGTAAATTTACTACACTTGAATTAAAATTAAAATTTAAAAAACTTTAAAAAAGAAAAGATAACATCACTAAGCAACAGGAAAATAAAAATCAAAACCGCAGTGAGATATCACCACACACCAGCAAGAATTGCTACTATCAAAAATTCAAGCAATAACATGTGTTACTGAGGATAAGGGGGAAAAGGCAACCCTGGTGTTCTGTTGGTAAGAATGTAAATTGGTGCAACAACTATGGAAAATAATATAGAGGTTCCTCAATAACTTAAAAAAAATTGAGATACCATGTGATCAAGTAATTCTACAACTGGATATATACACAAAGAAAATGAAAACACTGGGGCGCCTGGGTGGCTCAGTGGGTTAAAGCCTCTGCTTTCGGCTCAGGTCATGATCTCAGGGTCCTGGGATCGAGCCCCACATCGGGCTCTCTGCTCAGCAGGGAGCCTGCTTCCCTTCCTCACTCTCTCTGCCTGCCTCTCTGCCTGCTTGTGATCTCTGTCTGTCAAATAAATAAATAAAATCTTTAAAAAAAAAGAAAATGAAAACACTAATATGAAAAGATATATGCATTCATTTGTGTACTACAGCATTATTTACAAATGCCAATGTATGATGGATGGATAAAGTAGTGTGTTGTGTGTGTGTGTGTGTGTGTGTGTGTGTGTGTGTGTGTAAAGAATATCTTGCCAGTTGAGATGACATGGATAGACCTAGAGAGCATTATTTTAAGTGAAATAAATCCCACAGGGAAAGACAAGTAAATGATGTCACTTATATGTGGAATTTAAGAAACAAACAAATAAAAAAAACTCAAGACAAACAAAGATTGGATAAAAAAAAAAAACAAGAACCATCAATACACTCTCTGAAGAGACTCATTTTATTTTATTTTTTACTTTTTTTAAACACCTTTTTAAAAATTTTTTCATGTTCCAAGATTCATTGTTTATGCACCACACCCAGTGCTCCATGCAATACGTGCCCTCCTTAATACCCACCACCAGGCTCACCTAACCCCCAAACCCCCTTCCCTCCCAAACCCTCAGTTTGTTTCTCAGAGTCCACAGTCTCTCATGTTTCATCTCCCCCTCTGGTTTTCCCCAATTAACTTTTCCTTCTCCTAATGTCCTCCACATTATTCCTTACATTCTACAAGTAAGTGAAACCATATGATAATTGACTTTCTCTATTTGACTTATTTCACTCAGCATAATCCCCTCCAGTCCCATCCATGCTGATGCAAAAGTTGGATATTCATCCTTTCTGATGGCTGAGTAAATATCCCATTGTATATATGGACCACATCTTCTTTATCCATTTGTCTGTTGAAGGGCATCTTGGCTCTTTCCACAGTTTGGCGACTGTGGCCATTGCTGCTATGAACATTGGGGTACAGATGACCCTTCTTTTCACTATGTCATCTATCTAGATATTTAAAGAAGACTTAATACCTATTCTTATCAAACTGTTCTGAAAAATAGAAATGGAAGGAAAACTTCCAAACTCATTCTATAAAGCCAGCATTACTTTGATTCCAAAAGATCCCACTAAAAAGGAGAATCACAAGCCAACATCCCTGATGAACATGGATGCAAACATTTTCAACAAGATACTAGGAAATTGAATCCAACAGTACATTTAAAGAATTATTCACCACAATCAAGTGGGATTTATTCCTGGGCTACAAGGTTCATTCAATATTCACAAATCAATCAATATGATACACCATATTAATAAAAGGATAAGAACCATATGATCAATGAATGGATAAAGAAGATGTGGGATACACACACACACACACACACACACACACACACACACACACAATGGAATACTATGCAGCCATCAAAAGAAATGAAATCTTGCCATTTGTGATGACGTGGATGAACTAGAGGGTATTATGCTTAGTGAAATAAGTCAATCAGAGAAAGACAACTATCATATGATCTCCCTGATATGAGGAAGTGGAGATGCAACGTGGAGGGTTTGTGGGGTAGGAAAAGAATAAATGAAACAAGATAGGATCGGGAGGGAGACAAACCAAAAGAGACTCTTAATGTCACAAAACAAACTGAGGGGGGCCGGGGGGAGGGGTGTAGGGAAAGGGTGGGGGGTTATGGACATTGGGGAGGGTATGTGCCATGGTGAGTGTTGTGAAGCCTGCACCCCTGGGGCTAATAATACATTATATGTTTATAAAAAATAGAAAAATTTTAAAAAAGAACCATATGATCTCTTTAGATGCAGGAAAAGCATTTGACAAATTACAGCATCCATTCTCATAAAATCCCTCAGCACAGCAGGGCTAGGGGGAACATACTTCAACATCATAAAGGTTATGTATGAAAGACCCACAGCTAATGTTAACTTCATTGGGCAAAAACCGAGAGATTTTCCTTTATGGGATGTCCACTCTCACCATTATTACTTAACATAGAACTGGAAGTTCTAGCCTTAGCAATCAGACAACAAAAGGAAACTAAAGGCATTAATCTGCAAGTCAAATAAATGTTCAATATTCACATATGACATGATATGCTATGGAGAAAACCCAAAATACACCACCAAAAATTATAAGAACAGAAACACGAATTCAGGAAAATGACAGGATATAAAATCAAGGTACAGAAATCAGTTGCATTACCATACACCAGTAATGAAGCAACTGGAAGAGAAATCAAAGAATCAATTCCATTTACAATTTCACCAAAACCCATAAGATACCAGGAATAAACCTAACCAAAGAGATAAAATATCTTTCTTCTGAAAACTGTAGAACACTAATGAAAGTAATTGAAGAGGACACAAAGAAATGGAATGGTATTCTATGCTCATGGAATGGGAGAACAAATATTTTTGAAATTTCTATACTATCCAAAGCAATCTACATATTTAAAGCAATCTGTATCATCTCCAGCATTTTTCACAGAGCTAGAACAAACAATCCTCAAATTTGTATGGACCCACAAAAGACCCCAAATAGCCAAAGCAATGTTGAGAAAGAAAAGCAAAGTTGAAGGCATCGCAATTCTGGACTTCAAGCTATATTACAAATCTGTAGTCATCAAGACAGTAGGCTACTGGCAGAAAAACCGATATATAGATCAGTGGAACAGAACAGACATCCCAGAAATGAACCCACGACTATATGGTTAACTAATCTTTGTCAATGTACAAAAAACTATCCAATGTAAAAAAGACAATCTCTTCAACAATTAGTGTTGAGAAAACTGGACAGCAACATGCAAAAGAATGAAACTGGACTTCATTCTTATACCATACACAGAAATAAATTCAAAATGGGTGAAAAAACTAATTGTGAAACAGGAAATAATCAAAATCCTGGATGAAAACACTGAAAGTAACTTCTTTGACCTTGGCCACAACAACTTCTTGCTAAACACATCTCTGGTGGCAAGGGAAACAAAAACAAAAATGAAATACTGGGACTTCATCCAGATAAAAAATCCTTCTGAGGAGTGAAGGAAACAATCACCAAAACTAAGAGACGACCTAAGGAATGGGAGAAGATATTAGCAAATGACATATCTGATAGCATCCAAAATCTATAAAGAACTTATCAAACTCAACAACCACAAAAATAAATAATCCAGTTAAGAAATGGGCAGAAGACATGAATAGATACTTTTCCAAAGAAGACATCTAGATGGCTAACAAACACATGAAAAGATGTTCAACATCAATCATCATCAGGGAAATACAAATCATAACTATGATGAGATATCACCACAAAACCTGTAAGAATGGCTAAAAATAACACAAGAAAAAACAACTGTTAGCAAGGATGTGACAAAGGGGAACACTTTCACACTGTTGATGGGAATATAAAGTTGTGCAGTCTCTCTGGAAAATGGGGGGTCCTCAAAAAGTTAAAAGTCTAACTATCTTTTGATCCAGCAACTGTACTACTAGGAATTTACACATTTGATACAACAACGCTGATTCAAAGAGGCACAGGGATTCCGGTGTTTATAGCAGTATTATCAGCAATAGCCATAGTATGGATAGAACCCAATTCTCCAACGACTGATGAATAAAAAAGATGTGGTAAATAAGACAAAATCAGAGAGGGAGACAAACCCTAAGAGACCCTTAACTATAGGGAACAAACTGAAGGTAGCTGGAGGGGAGGTGGGTGGGAAGATGGGATGACTGGATGATGGGCATTAAAGAGGGCACTTGATGTAATGAGCACTGGGTGTTATATGTAAGTAATGAATCACAAAACTCTACCTCTGAAACTGAAAACAAAACAAAACAAAAAGGAGATGTGGTGTATATATACACACACAATGGAATATTACTCAGCCATGGAAAGGAATGAAATTTTGTCATTTGCAATGACATGGTTGGAGCTAGAGAGTATTATATGTGAAATAAGTCAGTTAGTGAAAGAAAATACCATATAGGTTTCACTCATACATGGAATTTAGGAAACAAAATAGATGAACATAGGGGAAGGGGAAAAATAAAGAGTGAGAGAAGCAAACCATAAGAGACTCTTAACAATGGAGAACAAACTGAGGGTTGACAGAGGGAGGTAGATGGGGATGGGCTAAATGGGTAATGGGTATTAAGGAGGGCACTTGTTGAGATGAGCACTGGGTGTTATATGTAAGTGAGGAATCACTAAATTCTACACATGAAACGAATTTTACCATATGTGTTAACTAGAATTTATTTTTTAAATTTTTTATTTTATTTTTTTTAAAGATTTTATTTACTCATTTGACAGACAGAGATGTCAAGTAGGCAGAGGCAGGCAGAGTGAGAGGGGGAAGCAGGTTCCCTCCTGAGCAGAGAGCCCAACTCGGGGCTCGATCCCAGGACCCTGAGATCATGACCTGAGCTGAAGGCAGAGGCTTTAACCCACTGAGCCACCCAGGTGCCCCTATGTTAACTATAATTTAAATTAAAACTTGAAATTAAAAATGTAAAGAGCCAAATTTACTTCAGTAATAAGTTTGTAGAAAAAAGTAACAAAACATATATAAAATAAAATTTGTGTGTATTACATATAACATATATGTAGGGGTGTGTGTGTGTGTGTGTGTGTGTGTGTGTGTGTAATCAATTACTACACTTATCTGGGTGATCACTGAGGAATGTATAGAACCATAAGTCAATATGTTGTATACCTAAAGCTAATATAACATTGTAAGCCAATCTTACTTCAAGAACAAATTATTTTTCCATTCACTTGCCACATACTTTTGTCAAAGATAAGTTGACTATATTTATGTGCATCTACTTCTAGTCTCTCTATTCTTCTCTATCACTTATTTTTTTATACTTTTGCCAATAATACATTCTGTTGATTGATGTAGCTTACGTTAAGTTTTGAAGATTGGCAGTGTCAGTCTTCTGACTTTTCTCTTTCGATATTTCATTGGTTATTCTGTATTGTTGCCATTTTATATAAACTTTGAATCAGTTTGTCAATATCCATAAAATAACCTGAGGTCTTATTATTGGGTTTGCATTAAATCTATAGATCAAGTTGTGAAGAAGTGACATACTGATAATACTGAGTCAATCTATGTACATAGAAAACTTCTCAATTTATTTAAATATTTCATTTCCTTCTTCAGAGTTTTGTGATTTCCTCTTATAGTTAGTTCTTGTACCTATTTTGTTAAAGTTATGTTTAATTATTTCATTTTTGGGGATATTTTCAAAGTTTTTATTCAAATCCCAGTTTACATAGAGTGTATTATTAGTTACAGGTGTACAATATAATGATTCAACACTCCCATACAGCACCCAGTGCTCATTACAAGTGCATTCCTTAATCTCTATCACCTAGTTAACCCATCCCCCAACCTGCCTCCCTTCTGGTAACCATGGGTTTATTCTCTACAGTTAAGAGTTCGTTCCTTGGTTTCTCTCTCTCTGCTCATTTGTTTTGCTTCTTAAATTCCACATATTAGTGAAATCATATGGTACTTGTCTTTCTTTGACTTCTCTCACTTAGCATAATACTCTCTAGCTCCATCTATGTTGTTGGAAATGGCAAGTTTCAGTATTTTTTGTGGCTGAGTAATATTTTTTTGTGTTTTTTTTTTAATTCAATTTTTTGCTTAAATTCTAATTAGTTAACACATATGGTTAATTTGGTTTCAGGTATAGATTTAGTGATTCATCACTTACATATAAATCCCAGTTCTCATCTCAAGTGCCCTCCTTAATACCTATCACCCACTTAGCCCATCCTCCCCACTCATCTCCCTCCATCAACCCTGTTTGTTCTCTATCCTTAAAAGTCTCTTATGGTTTGCCTCCCTCTCTCTTTTTCTCACTTCCCCTAGCTTATCTATTTTTTTTCTGAAATTCCACATATGAGAGAAATCATATGGTATTTGTCTTTCTCTGACTGATTTCACTTAGCATAACACTCTCTAGCTCCATCCAAGTCATTGCCAAAGGCAAGAGTTCATTCCATTCTTTTTTTTTTTTTCAGTTAGGGATATAATTTATATAACCATGTAACATACATATGTTAATCTTTTTTATTTTTTTATTTTTAAATTTTTAATTTTTTGATAAACATATAATATAACCCCACCACCCTCTCCCGACACCCCTACCCTCACCCCCCTCAGTTTGTTTTATGACATTAAGAGTGTCTTTTGGTTTGTCTCCCTCCTGATCCCATCTTGTTTCATTTATTCTTTTCCTACCCCTCTAACC
>RCUC01065786.1:0-22530 GCA_003697995.1 Taxidea taxus jeffersonii
TTTTTTTTTTTTTTTTTTTGTCTTGAGGAGAAGGAAGACTCCCAGATTTGGGGCAGAATTTCACCTCTGAGACTCCAACCCAGTCTTCCTTTAAGTTCTAAGTTCTGACTTCACCAACTGAGCAGTATGCCTCCACACTCCCCTGCCTCACTGCCTCCACAGTTCCCATTCTCATCCTCTCTGAGTGCTTCTTTCCCAAGTAAGGCTCTGAAGGACCAACAGGAGTTTACCAGAACAAAGAAAGGATATGTTTAGCTGATGAAACCATTTGTGTAAAGTCAAGGAAGTCTGAAATTGCATATTATGTTTCAGAGACTTACAAGCAGTTTTATTTGTATATATGAATTGCATGGGAATGAATGACAGAAATAGGAGTATCAAGTAAGATCATTCATTCAAAAATATTTGTGTGCCTGAAAAGATCACTTTCCTTATGGAGCTTAGGGGTGTGTATGTGTGTGCGCGCGTGCACATGTGAGTTTTGTGGGAATGTTAAGGCATTAGATAAAATGACGTGTATTTCCAACGTGGTGGAAAATAAACTAGAGAGACAAGGTAACTTCAGATGGCAAGCAATGTGATCAACAGGTTAAGGTAATACCAAGTGACTTAAGACACTAGTTTAGTTTTGGGTAGTCAGGGCTCGTGTGTGTTTGACCTCAGTACTAAATGCAAGCCCACGGAGAGGCAGCACGGGAGAGGGGCCTCCAGTGGCCCTAAGAAGGAAGTGAGGTTGGTAGACCGTGGCTCCTGTCGCAGACTGTGAACGGCAGGATGAAAGGAGAGTGAGGGGAGGTCAGAGAGATGGTGGGGGCCAGGACTGGGAGTTTGCATATTTCTAAGGTGGGAAGGGATGCCATTGGAGACTTCTGAGCGAAGATGTAGTTGCATATTTCTAAGGTGGGAAGGGATGCCATTGGAGACTTCTGAGCGAAGATGTAGTATCATGAGATTTGTATTGTAGCATCCCACTGTTATTACTGGTAAGAGGATAGCTAAGAGACCAGTTCTGAAGCCTTTCCTCTGCTCCCCGTTAGAGGCTGATGAAAGCATCGACCAGAGTGCAGGGTGATAACGGCAGAGCTGGAGAGGAAACAGACTGATAGGAATTTTGGAGGTAGAACCACGGGGGTCTCTTCAGTTTTAGTTAATTGGACTTTGAACTACACATGTCTGTTGGATGTAGGGATCCAGAGATCAGGGAAGTCCAGACTAAAGAAGCCAATTTAAGAATGATCAGCTCATAAATGATCTAAGCACACTCTGGGGGGACTATAAAGTACCAGAAAAAAAAGTCCCACTTCTTGTGGCAAGATATTTGAAGTATTGGCTGATGGTGCTTCCTCCTGGCCATTGCTTTCCCCATTCTTCAGGTGTAAGTGAGGGCATCCCACAATCCTGGCCTTTAGAGTGGATCCTTACAGCAGGGATAAAAAAAAAATTTTTTTTTTTAATATAGTGTAGTCTCAAAAAGGCCACTGAAATTCTTGGAAGAGACACCAGAAACAAAGGCAGGTGAGGCTGTGGACAGGGATGCCAAAGGCAAGTGTCCTCACACCATGCCTCCCTCCTGAATCTACCACAGAAACTTTGAACTATGGGGTTTCCTCTAATTGAATGGGACTGAGTTTCTGCTGCCAGGTGGAATGGAGCTTGAGATAGAATTTAAGTCTGTGTCTATACATCTAACTCTGTATTATTTCCCATTTGTGTCATAGCCAACCTCATTTAGTTATCATGTACTTGCCAAGTGAGATGCTTCCCTGTATTAGCTCAATCTTCATGATAATCTTTGAGGTAGGAATAAATTCTCCATTTTACAAATGAGAGATCTGAAGTACCCAGAGAAGGTATCCTTATATAGTCATGTTTTATACATCTGGGTCTGTGCTCTATCAAATAATTCTAAAATTTCACACACTTGTTCCCTCAACCCCCTGGTGAGAGAGAGCATTCAGTTTCCCTGGAATGCTGGATATTTTACCCTAACAGGGCAATAAAGTTTCCACTGCAGATGACTGCAGCTTTTAGTCAGTGCAATTTCCCCTAGTCTTTATCCATCAAATTTTAAAAAACTCTTAAGGCCTGACTCTGGGTGCCTTCTAGCCACCAGCTGGTTTAGCTTAGTTTTATCACTGATGAGACATGCTTGGTATGAAGACCTAGTATGACCCTCCTGAGGTGTACTGGCAATTCCAGGTCGAGGCTATTTTTTTTTTTAAATCTGGCAGATGTATCTGCAGTGTCTCCCTGGTGTGTAGAAATGTGTATATATAGAACACCAGCTGTTCGAGATTTAATAGCAGAGATCCTTTCAGAGCCCTAGGGTTCTTTAAACTTGTGACGATATAGTGATGTAGTCACTCCTACTATGTGAGAATGGACAATTATACCTGGGAGTGATAGTTCTTGAGTGCCTGTGTTATCAGTAGGCTTGGATTCGTTTGCTCAAAGACATAAAACTGTAGACATCTCATTGTCTCATCCTCCAAGAAATGCAGGCCATGCTTCAGAGCTCAGCTGCCCTGCTTCCCAGAGACCTCATCCGGGAATCGCCTTCTCCAGTCAGAAAGTACCAGTACCAGATCAAACACTCAGAAATAAAGCTCTTTGGGACAGAACTGTGTAAAAGATACTGCTTTCCTCCAACGTTTCTGTAGCTTTGGTCTGTAATTTACAATCTGTACTTGATTTTGTTTTTGAATTCTGGTTCATCTATAAAATAGAGCCCTCAGTTCTGCCACCAAGTGGCTAGCCCAGAGTTCCACAGCATTCTTCTGCCATGCAGTTATCTACTCCAGGAACTAAAATTTTCCCATGGAGGGCTGGACAGCATTGCCTTTCTCTTTTTCTGGTAAAGTGGACTCCTGCGACAATTCTCTGCGGATGTGTCGGAGCCGAGACAGCAGGCACTTTGTGTACCCTCTGCTCCCGCCTCTCCTGCATCTCTGCCGCTGGTCTCCACAAAGGACATTTCTGCTGGTACATTCCATAGTGATGTTGTAACAAAATGGGTCATTTTTAAGGCTTTTAGCTTTATTGTTGTGACAAGGCAGACTGATGGAGTAGGTGTATCCTCAGTACTCCTTCCTTCCTATCTACTTCTCCCAGGGAGGGGCATTCTTCCTCCTCACTGGTCTCTGTGCTTTCCTTTGTAAGAACAAGCTGGGTAATGGTGGAGAGGAATCAAAATGAAGACCGAGTTGGGGCAGACAAGCCCATTGAGGGAGAGAATTTGGTGGGTTTTAGAGAAAGAGCAATTGCAGGGCTTGGGAGAACTAGGAGGAAATAGGCTTTTCAGAAGTGTTGTGAGGAGTTACAGATTTCAATGAACAGTCTTCAAGAGACACAGACATTTTTGGTTACCAGACGGTATTTCTTAGTGCTGCTCGGTACACAGATCCATGGGAACAGAAAATCAGTACGCAAATCCGGTCATCTAGAACCAGAACATTTATTTGGATCCCAGTGTACTTTGTTGAAGGGACAAGCAGCAGGTTCCATGGGGTGGACCCTAAGAGAGTAACACTGTCTGTTATTGGCACTTTTCAGCTCAAGTCCCCCTCCTCTTCCTCCTTTATCTCAGGACCCACCCACCTGCAGTTCCTGGGTTCTGACCTCTGGTGGGCTGACGTATCCCAGTTTAGGGGTCCACAAAAATGTTTACCTTTTAAAATCAGAAGAAAAAAATAAATGAGGCTATTCTGTACTTATGAACCAATGCAGTTGTAAAATACAATTTCAATATTTATGGAGGAAAGAGTTCACAAAGGTAAAAGCCCCCAAAACAGGTTCCACCCTGCACGGCCTCCCCCAATCACAGGCCTGCTGTGATCTGTTGCAGCAGGTTGAATGCAGGGCTGAAATAGTTGCAACACTTGTCCTCAGATCTAAGCCAAATTCTCCAACTTTGCTTTTAATAAAATCTGCACAATAATTTGACCTTCCTCTAACGTCTCTATCTATTGCCCAATTGTCCTGCATCCAGGTGACCTCTTTAAACTCTGGCACACCAGCACAATCACTTCTCTGCCCACATTCCCAGCTGCTTATTTCAGTGGGTCAAATCCATTGTTTTTTACAAACTTCTGAATAAATGTTATTCCTGACCTTTTCATTCAACAGAATTTAATCCACATTAAAGTTTTACTACTTGAAGGGCTCTACTTCATATAGACTCCTGTGATCTGCATGCCAGTCTGTAGCATACAGAGCCAGACGGATGTGAACCTTTTAGGACTCCACACACCAAAGGGCTCATTGTATGTGGTTGTGCTCACCATAGCCTTGACTCTAATGGCCAGGTCATAAGCCTCCCAAATGCACTTCCCTTTTCCATTTTAGTCCCCCAAATCTGTTTCCCACAGTGCAGATGGAATGATCCATTCAAAACACAAATCTGAATATGTCAATGTCAATTGTGTGTGTCTAAAGTCTTTCTGTGACTTGTCCTGTATTCGGAAAAAAACAAAGATGCTAACATGGCCCATGTAGTCTGAGGGTCTGGCCTTGCTCCATGCAGATTCTCCATCCCACAGACATGCTCCTAGCACAGGTGTCCCCGTTCTTGGGCCACAGCCCTCATACTCCATCTCAGGGCCTTCAAGCCTGCTATCCCTCCAACAGCACATCTGCTGTAATTCTTTCCCCAGGAACACCTCCTTATTGTTCAGGGCATGGCCTCACTATTGTTGTCTCAGGAAGCTGTCTGACCCCCAGATCTAAAAGCCCCTGAAATTATTTTTACTGACCACTTCATATTTCTTTGGAGCACTTATCAAAGCTTGCAATGATATTTGTGTGATTCCTTGTTTACTGCCAGCCTCTCCTATTGGATCATAAAGCCCACATTTGTCTTGTTAACCAGGTGTCGCCAATGTCTGGCACTTACGTTTTTTTTTTTAAAGAATGACATTTAAAAAAAAGAATTTTTTAAAATAATGAGATTTTATAGTAAATATTTTAGAGTGGGTCTGCTATTGCTGTCTTGCTCTTCCTCACTGAAGAACTGATGATAAGCCTATGCAGATTATTCTGTATTCTTTCTGGACCCTCTTCTGGGTGATCTATGCTGTTCCTGTCCTTCTAGGAGTCCCATTCCATTTCAGGACTCTTAGTGCTCATCACAGATAGTTCTTCCACTTTTTGCTTTTGCATTTGCTTTAAAAAAAGTCTTGAAGTATGAAATCCCCATCAGTGATTTCTAGTGCAGTCTTGGCATCTCTCTGATTAGCTTTGCATCCTTCTGGATGTCTGTTTAACTTTCTAATGAAAGGACTTCATGCTGCTGTGGTTTTGTTTAACCTGAGCATCCCGTATCTGTGTTCTCTTTGGTAGCTTCATTCTCTCTGCAGGACCGGCACTGTCTCTATGATTGCACAGCGGTGAAGGCATCTGGATTCTGGAATAACAATAAGAGTTTATTTGTACTGAATGCTTAGCATGTATTGTGCCCTGGTTTAAGTGTTAGCCCATTTAATCTTCAAATCAAATTAATGAGGCAAGGACTATTATAATGCCCATGTATAGATCAGAAAAACCAAGGCATGAGACTATAACTAACTTGCCCAAGGTCACACTCTAATAAATAGTATGGCCAGGATTCAACCCTAGGCCACCTGGCTCCAGAGTCCTGGCTAGTCACTACTAAGTACCAGGGCCTCCCTAGGGACTTATGAATGCTATATTTCTGGGTCACTTCATTAATCAAACCTGTCAATGAAAAAAATCATTAGGGAGTGGCTCAGGGAACCCATCCTCTCTTCTGGTGGCTGTGGAACTGCAGGTATATGGTGAATATATGGAATTTTCTTCTGGCAGGGAAGGAACTCCTGCCTTGGCCAGTCACTCTCACGTGGAAGAAGTTGCTTTCTGCTCAGCAAAAAGAATTGGCATACTGATATGGGATGAAAATAAGTCAGTTGTTTAGAAGCTAATGATGACCTTTAGTGTTTATCATATGGCACAGTACTGGCCATAACAGGAACTCAAAAAGACTGCAGAGTGAAGAAAATAACACAAGTGGGATGGGTTCCTCAGTTTGGGTTCCTGGCTCATTTCCTGTGTTGAAGTCCATTCTGCGAATTTAATGGCAGATACGGAAATAATTAAATTCATCCAAGAACCTAAAAGATCAAGGGGGTAATGCCAGAAAAGGGTTAATGTCTTAAGTCTTAACGCTTAAACCATCAGACCATATCAGGTGGTGTCCAGACATTCCTTGCTGGGTTTCATGTGCCATCACAACCAAGAAGCAGCTGGATTTTCTCAGAGTACTGTCTTTCCTGTGCATTTCTTCCCATATACTTCCTCCCCTGTATCTGTCTGGTCTCCTGACACTATGGTGCATCGTGTACCCTATACAATAATCCAAACCCACCGCTATGCCAGTAACGCTTAAAACTCAGTCCTCTGCTCTGCCTTCAGCACTTTTACTTCCTTTTCTTACTTATGCTTGTTTTATTTTCTCTGCTCATTAGTGCTCTGTCTCATGATTTTGTCCTCCCCCGTCCCAGTCTGTTCCTTATTTCATTTTCTACTCATTTTCCCTTTAAATATTTGTGTTCACAATGCTATCAAATTTGAAATTAAAGATAAAAAAACACTTAGCCGCTGATAATATTTAAATTTTAAATATTTAGGTTCAAAGAAGGAATAAAAACTGAAAATATAGACTTATAACAATAAATGGCAATGAAAAAGTTATATATCAATATCTATGAACCGCAACTAAGATTATACTCAGGGAGAAATTTCTTAACTTCAAATGTTTTTATTTTTAACAAAGAGTGATTAAAAATTAAAGAACTAAATTTTCAACTCAAGAAAGTAGAAAAGAAAAATAAATCAAGAGATAGTAGATATATACAAAAGTAGATATAACAATGACAAAAGCAGAAAAATATTTAGAAAATGAAAAAAGAGAATGGCTAAATAAAACCAAAGCTTTTTTTTTGAAATCTAATAATTTAAATGCCTAGTAAGTATGTTTAAAATAAGAAAATTCAAATAAACAAAATTAGAGGAGTAAGAACTTGGATATAACCATATGTTCAACTTTATGCTAGAAGTTTGCATTGCTCATACTACTAAAAATTTAGGACAAATGCACTTCAATGGAAAAAATAGCTGACTATGATATGTAGGTACTATGAAAAACAATTTAGCCATTAATAATAATCAATATTTTTATATACAAGATGTGAAGGGCTCTGGCCCAGGATTAACCCTGGCAAGGGGGGTTCCTAGAGTCTTCTCTCCCTGTGTCCAACCTGCTGAATTTAGCCCCTTCACCACAGATTTTCCTATGTTCTTCTCTGATGGTATCCTTAGTCTCCCTACAGTATTAAAATTTCCTTCATCATCAAATCCAGCAAATCTTCTACGTTTTTTAACAACTTGGCAGTCAGTTAAAGAACGTTTACTTCTGAGGGGTTTATATGTATGTGTATGTTTATAACATACAAGACACAGTCCATGCCCTTAAGAATCTGACAGCTGCATATAATGATTCAGAAAAATGACAAAGCAAGATTTTATTAAGTACCCCAAAGCAAACTAGCTCTGAGGCTTCAGGTAGGTGGGGCATATGAAAATGCTTTGTAAACTGGAAAGTGGCATGCAAATACAGGTATTTATTATATTTGTTATGGTTTCCTTGTTATAGTTCCAAGAAAAACTCCTGACAACCTGCATAGTATGTAAACTGCTTCCCTAATTTCAAGCTCCTGCTTAGCCTGCCACCCTTTCACCCTTCATAGGACCCACATATGAGCTGCCCCAGTGCTGAAAACGATGGATGTGGAAGAATCACCCCTAAAAGAAAAAGGTGAAAAGGAATGAGTGGGAATTAAAAAAAGACTTACTGAGTTGAGTGGGTGTACGGCAATGCCATTCGCAAAAGCAGTTTGTTTATATATATAAAAATTGGACAAAAAGGGGTGCCTGGGTGGCTCAGTGGGTTAAAGCCTCTGCCTTTGGCTCAGGTCATGATCCCAGGGTCCTGGGATCGAGCCCCGCATTGGGCTCTCTGCTCAGCAGGGAGCCTCTCTCTCTCTGCCTGCCTCTCTATATACTTGTGATATCTGTCAAATAAATAAATAAAATCTTAAAAAAATTGGACAAAAAGAAGCTTGATGTTTTGTACTATTTAGTATTTGAAAATTTATGTTAGACAACTCCAGACTGGACTTTTTTTTTTTAATGTGCTTTGGATAAATTAAAAATATTATGTGTTAATGCCCTTTGAACTTAACCTGTAAGTAAACTGGCTACAATTATTTGGCCATTCTCACCTTAACATAGTACATTTATTTTAGTAATTAAGGCAACCAATCTTCATTTTAAGCACACATGTAAGGAAAAAAATTCAATGAACAGAATTAGGCTAAACATTACTGTGTTGAAGTTAATGGTGGCAAATATTTCCACAGATTTTATTTAATTATTTTCGGATTTCCTTCACATTCCTCTCCAAAAATCCTATTAGGAGGGGGTTCTGTTTTATCCAACTGACTGAATTAATGATTCTTTAATAACTGAGAGCCCTAGAAAGTCAACTTGTGTACTAAAATAAACAGGAATTTGCTTTGGATTACCACTTTGCATGGATTATCACTTATTATACTCCAGATTACAGATTAATGATAAAAGCACAATAAAAATTATTTTTAGCCATAGCATCTTAAATAAGCTCCACAAATAGCAAGCAAAAACAAGAGCTATTCTGTTTTTCCATTTTTCCTAAGAGTAGAAATGCTTTGGTGTGGGCTCTTATTTTCCTTATAAAAGCAGCATGGAAATACCATCCACATTTGGAAAAAACATCCCCCCAGGAACATAATTGCTAATACACAATAACCGATGGTTACACGGTATTTTTAAAATATGTAAATGTGAAAAATTGTGTAAATAGGAAAAACAAACATTATAAGTTGCCTTAATTTTCTATATATTTGAAATAAAAATGTTTACACTAATGACTTGTCCAGTGTTTTAAGTCATTCAAAAAATCACCTTTTGTTCTCAAGCCCCAAATATTAGGGAATAGCATTTAAAATCAATTCATGACACCTAAAAGAAAAATTCAGAAGACAAGGAATATGACTTAAAAGCAGTAAAAAAAAATTAAAACAATCCACCATAATTAATTACAGCAAAATTTCTTTTTATTTACTTTAAAAGATTTTATTTATTTAAGAGTGTGTGAGAGACAGACACAGAGCAAGAGAGGGGGGAGGGACAGAGGGAGAAGCAGACTTCCTGCTGAGGAGGGAGCCTCACATGGGGCTCAATCCAGAGACTCCAGGATCATGACCTGAGCCAAAGGCAGATGCTTAACTGACTGAGCCACCCAGGCACCCAAAAATTTCTCTTTGTAAATATTTCATCTATTTTTCAACTTGTGTAAGTTTATTTTCTCTCTTTCCAAACAGGTATTTGTGATTTTTGTGGATAAATTAATAGGATTCCTAAATTCTTTGACATACTATACAGCAGAGACTAAATATACAAATACTCACTCTAGCTAAAAGGAGATTGTTTTTCTATTATGGCAATAAAGATACAAAATCAACATGCTCAAATCATGACAAATACACTTATATAAAAACTCTCTTCCATGTTTGATCTTTTATTTTAGGTCTTTTGACATTAGTATCAATGTATGAGGTTCTTATTAGCATGAGCAAACTGCAAGCACTTCAGAAGCAAAAATTCTTGAGTTTAAATTCCTAAAATTAAAAAAATTCTTGACTTTTATCAAAATTGAAACAAAAAAAAGACTTATGAAGCGTAGATCTTCAGGTGCATTATATTTACCCATATTGATTATTAAAAATATGTAGAGCTTATTTTAAAAATAGTATATAGGAGCACCTGGGTGGCTCAGTGGGTTAAAGCCTCTGCCTTCGGCTCAGGTCATGATCCTAGGGTCCTGGGATCGAGCCCTGAGCTGGGCTCTCTGCTCTGCGGTGAGCCTGCTTCCTCCTCTCTCTCTGCCTGCCTCTCTATCTGTGAAATCTCTCTGTCAAATAAATAAATAAAATCTTTAAAAAAAAATAGTATATAAAACAAAAGGAAAGCTTCATAAAATCCTGTGATTTTTCTTCCCTTATGTGTACTTGTTTGTAAGTTTAATATCAGTTATTTTGCGGCGCCTGAGTGGCTCAGTCAGTTAAGTGTCTGACTCTTGGTTTTGGCTCAGGTCATGATCTCAGGGTCATGAGATCAGCCCCACGTGGGGCTCCACGCTCAGTGGGGAGTCTGCTCCCCGCTCTCCCCTCCTCAAGTGTGGTCTCTGTTTTTGTCTCTCTCTTCTCCTTCTCTAAAATAAATCTTGGGAAATTGATTAAGCATGTGCCTTAGGCTTAGGTCATGATCCTGGGGTCCTGGGATTGAGTCCCATATTGGGCTCACTTCTCCCTCTGCCTGCCGTTCCCCCCTGCTTTGTGCATGCTGAGAAATATATAAATAAATTTTAAAAAATAAATCTTTAAAAAAATAAAATTCAGTTATTTTTTTCCCCTATACGGAGAGGTAAAGTAAAGCAAAGGCAAAATCAAATTAGCATAAAGTTGTCTTGAGTTTAAAAAAACTCATCTTTTTTTGGTTTCCAAAAAACCAAAACACGAATGTAGTCTTTAAAAACAAGTAATCACTGGAGAGAGATGGAAACTGAAGAAGGATTTCGTATGGAACAGGTGCAAAAAGCTAAACACACAAGTAAAACAACTTAAGCTATCAAATTCTTCCTTTACCAATATTTTATCTAAATAAGAGAAGATTTACAGACGGGTAACTAAAATTCACTAATATCTGGTAGGGTCAAAATTAACTAAAAAGTAAATTTGTATTTATTGCACAGAATTTCCTGAATATTTTCAGTACTTGTCTGCTCATTATAAACTAAAAACACAAGATGATGTCTTTATAGCATAGTTTTAAAAGACATTTTCTTGGCTTTAAATCTTTCCTTTATATAGGATGCAAAGGAGCATGACAAAAGTCATTCAGAGAGGGCCTTTTTCAATGTTAGTCACCCGAACTTAGTTCCCTGGGGTCATTACATTTAAAACAGGCGTAACAAGTTTGCAAAGTTCCAGGTGATGAGCCTCTGAGCTTTCCCCATTTTGTCCATGACAATCATTTGCTGTTTCTTTTCTGGGCATCCACACAAGGTATTTTAAGGAGATACACAAAGATCAGAATTTTGCCGTCCAAGTTCAACGCCTGCTGGCACAGAAAGAGTGAACGTACCTGAACACCCGCTCTTCAGAGCGGCAGGCGGAGACACCTGCCACGTGGTTCGTTGTCTCGAGCTACAAAAATCAAGCTCACAACTCAAGTGGCACATTAGCTCGACCTGGACACCACGGCTGTACTCACCCTCCCGGGCAGCTCCTCCAGCACTTCGGGCCACTCCCTCCCGGTCCTTTCTGCTCTGCTTTCCGCGGCCCAGCCCGCCGCCTCGTTCTGTCCAGGGCAGAGCAAACCGACACACTGGAAACGAGGACAGCCCTTCTGCAATAGTGAGATACTCTGCCCAGCATTCTCGGGGAGGCCAGACCCCTGGTAATAAAATCCTCAAACACCGGCACGCTTGCGTCCTCGCGCACTCTCAAGGAAAGATACACACTTCCCTGCACGTGGGGAACGGCTATCCGTTCCGATTAAATTCTCCCACCGGCATCCAGCAGGCAGGCACTACAGGAACAAGAAAAATCCACTTCTTGAAAGCAGGCTATACGTCCATTCGCACCCATGAATTGCTCTGAGTTTCTGAAAAGTTCGACAAATGGGCTCCAGACACGTGAAGGTACCTGAAGCTGTTTCAAGAACTTTTCTTCACAAAATGGGTTCCTTGGGCCCCTGCCGTGAACCATTTTCCGTTTCTGCTTCCCACCAAGGCACCTTAGAGGAGAAAACAGCCCGAACGGCCTAAAAAATCTGGCTTGGAGACTCTGTGCCCAGGAAAAACGCCGAACTTTCGCGTCGCGGTCCCGGGCCTCAAGACGCCGGCCAGGGGGGCTCTCCACGGGCAGGTCCCGGGGAGCCGCACTGAGGGGCGGCCGCGGCTGGGCCCCGTTGTGGTCACCAGGTCGCGGTCCCTGCGCGGGCAGAGCTGCTGGGGCGCGGGGCCCGGGGCCAGCTCGGTGAGGGCGCGGCGAGGTCAACGGCGCCGGCTGCGCGCCCCTAACAGCCGCGGGCTCCTCACGTGTGTGCGCGGCACGTGGACGCGGCTCGGCCTCCACGTGCGGGGCCACCTCCCCTTCCGGCGCACGCGGCGTCGGCCTCGAGGGTCCGCCTCCCGCGTGGACGTGGTGGGCGGGGCTGGCCACCTGCCCGGGACTCTCTCCGAAGGAGCGGCTTGTTGGCGGGTTCGCGCGGCCCCTGCCCGGGGTCAGTTGAGCGGGGCGGGAGCGGTTCTCCTCACGCGGGGATTCCGCGCGGTCACGAGGTGCACCGCCTGGCCGGGCTCCGGCTGGTGGGCAGCGTGGGGGTGGTTTGGGCACCGGGAGGATCTGGGTCGGAGTGACCGGTTGCCATTGTGGTAGCCTGGTGGGTGTGCTAAGAGCAGGGACAGGAGAGGGGGCGTCCCGGCTCCATCCAGGCCCCGAGCACCCCTGGGATTGGGGGCACATTAACAGAGGCTTCCCGCAGTTTGGAGTGCCTTCCTCCACTCCAGGGTTATTATGATGGCGTGCTTTGAGGCCAAAAGAGGAGAGGTTTTTGAAGTAGGTGTGTGGGGGTAGGTGGGGGCATCAGGTAAGGGACTTTTCAGGGCCTTTAAAATCTTCCTAATTGTAACCCTCCGGCCCCCATTCCCCTCTGGCGGAGGTGGGCAGCGCCAAGGGTGTGTTACTGCTGTGAGTGTGTGCACAAGACTCAGCACTTGACACCCTTAGTTTCAAGGCATTTAATGCTTCTGCCCCTACTCCTACCCTTAAGTACTCCTTCCCTGAACCGCCCTTCGTTCACTCCTTCCTCTCTCATTCCTTTTATTTTCTTCTCTTTCTTCCCTGCTACATTTTCCTTTTCCTTCCTTCTCCGCAGTTTCACACTTTGGCGAGTTTGATCCTGTCTCCTGGCTCTTGATTACTAATCGCACGCGAGACTCGTAAATCTGTCTGTAGCCCGGACCTCTTGCCAATCCTGAATTAACTGTCTGGTGGGTAAATCCCTTGGCTGACAACCAGGCTATAAATCTAAAATCAAATTCACGTTTCCTTTGAAAGCACCTCCTTCTCCTGTGTTGCCTGTTTCTTCCTCTCCCCCATCCCTCCTCCCTCTCCTTTTTTTCTTTTAAGAGATCAGAAGGAGGCAGAGAGGCAGGCAGGGGGGTGGGGGGGGGGGAGGAGGAAGCAGGCTCCCCGCTGAGCAGAGAGCCCGAGGCGGGGCTCGATCCCAGGACCGGGAGACCATGACCCCAGTCGAAGGCAGAGGCCCAACCCACTGAGCCACCCAGGCGCCCCCTTCCTCCCTCTCCTTATTCTCCCCTCCCCAGCTTCTTCTGCCTTGCCTACCCCATCCTGTCAGGGCAGGGACTGTTGCTTGAATCTCTCTGTTCCCACCAGCACTGTTGGTGCTCAAGCTTTTGTCACCTCTTGACTATCACAGTAGTGTAGGGGAGAAAAAATTTTCCCCTTTTCTCCTCTAGGTTCTTGGGCTGGTCAAATACTTTTTTACCAGAAAAAGGCAAATTTTAATTTCAAATGTATGGGAGCTGATAGAAATATGAGACTCAGAGAAATGATCAAAGCAGGCAGATTTTTATAGCTTTTGGATGAGGAAATTTGTGAAGAGTTAAGACAAAGAAGTTTGGGCTTGGGGTAACAAATTAGTGAAGAGGTAACAAGGTTTCTTTGTTTATACAGGATTCTCAGCCCTGAATTCCCTATCTCTGGTGATAAGGATGCCTTCTACCCTCCAGGTGCAGAGAGTGTACCCTTCGCATGAAAAATCTGTTTCCTGCTTTTAGGGGTACAGAGGACGGTCATTGTGGCACATTTTGGGGCACCCTGCTCTGGACTCCCCATCAGTGGCTTTCCAACTGTTATCTCCTATGTTAATTCATGCTATACCTTCCAGCAGATTAAGTCATCCTTATGTGATTTCCTTGATGAAAACCTTCAAAAGTCTTCACTGTTGAAAGAAGAAAATCTGGGACGCCTGGATGGCTCAGTGGATTAAGCCACTGCCTTCGGCTCAGGTCATGATCCCAGGGTCCTGGGATCGAGTCCCACATCGGCTGTCTGCTCGGCAGGGAGCCTGCTTCTCCCCTCCCCTCTCTGTCTGCCTCTCTGCCTACTTGTGTGATCTCTGTCTGTCAAAAAAATAAATAAAATCTTAAAAAAAAAAAAGTAAGAAGAAAATGACCTGTTGACTTATATTTAAGAATATCTATGATCTGATCCAAATTAGTTTTCCAGTTTTCTTTTTAGATTTCTTCCTTTCATAGTCTACCCTCCAGCCAAACCAGGTTATCTATGCTATGGTAATTATCTGGATCTTTTCTGACCTCCATCCTTAGCTCCTGCATTTTCCTTCATCTGGAATTCCTTTTTCTTTAGTGTCCCTTTGTCTAGATCTTCCCAGATAACTGGGATGTTACCTCCTCGCCTTCCACAGGACTATATTTGGGCTGCATCTGGCACGCTTTCTACCTTGCATTTCTTTCATTATAAGACCATATATAATTAAATTGTAAGCCCCACGAGGCAGGATCAGGGCTTTATTTTCACCATGCCTTAGATGCCTGGCCACAACTTTTAGTTGCTCCCTAAAATTTTGTTGAATAACTACATTATTCGTTCGGGTGATGTATCTCATCCTGCTCTCTGCTCTCCTCTTTTTTTTTGCCTTAGATCCTGAAGGAGTCTAGCAGTTTAAACCAAAAGCAAGGCAATTATTAATTGGTTGCCACATACCTTACACATCCAGAACTGTGGTTAGTTTTTTCACATGCATCTTAAAATGTGTTACTTAATCAAGTCAGGTTTGAACACGTCTTGGTGGCCAAAGGAAGTTTCTGCTGACCCTAGGTTGGAATACTGGGTTATTGTTTATAGCTTCCTGCCAAACCTCAGAAGTCACTGTGGCGCAGTCAGATGTCCCTTGCTCACTTCTCCATTATGGGGCTGTGGGCTAGAAAAAGCAGAAAACATGAGGAAGCATAAAGGCTTGATTGGGGAGTAACATTCATCATCGTGACAATCATGGTAATAAGCACTAACCTTTATTGAGTTGTAAACATGTGCCCTGGTCCTGTTTCAAACGCTTCTGGGGCACCTGGGTGGCTCAGTGGGTTAAGCCCCCTGGGCTCAGGTCATGATCCCAGGGTTCTGGGATCAACCCCCCCCCCCACCCCCGCATCGAGCTCTCTGCTCGGCAGGGAGCCAGCTTCCCCCTCCCCCTCTGCCTGCCTCTCTGCTTACTTGTAATCCTCTCTCCCTCTCTGTCAAATAAATAAATAAAATCTTTTTAAAAAACAACACTTCTACAATTAAGCTCATTTAATACAGGAACTCTAATAGGTAGGTCCTCTATTTTCTCTATTTGAGAGGTGTGGAAGCTAATGCACAGGTAGGTCAAAAACTTGCCCAAGGCCCCACTTAACGGCCAGCTTAAGTGGCGGAGCTGGGATTTGAACCTGGCCATCGGGTTTTAAAGCCACCATGTCATTCAGTCCTTTTCCAGTCAGTCAGCATTTTGTATCGAAGCTCTGTGATGGAGGCGGGAGAAATGAGACAGGCTGCCTGTTCCAAAGCTTGCCGTCTAGCGGGGGACAAAGAATTCGAAGCAGTCTGAGTGAGAAAACATCTTTGTCCTCGGTGCTCGCTCGGTGTGCGGTCCCTGGCACCAGGAAGCTTGTACGGTGATGGTCTGTTTCCGTGTCTGTTTCTCCACCAGACTGTGGCCTCCCTGGAGCCGGGACTTACGTCCTCCGAACGGTTCCCTCTTGGCCCAGCACAGCAACTCACACAGAGCGGCCACACAGACTTGTTTGTGGAATGGAACCACACTGCTAAATGGTGTTGTTCTAACACAGATGTAGTGGGGGGCAGATGTGGGCTGGTCAGTTTGGCTGGGTCCCTGTAGCGAAGGACAGGTGGAAGAAAAGCAGGCAGGGACAAGGGGTCCCTAGCCCTAAGAGGAAAGCACCCTTCAAAAGGTTTTACACCACTCTGCAAGGAGCCCTCCCTCCTTTCCCACGTGGTAGGTAGATGACAGAAACCTGATTGGGTGACAGGCGCAGGGAGGGTTACTCGGATTGAAACAGTCTGCCAAGAAGCCCATAAAGACCCCTAGATTTAGAAGCTGGTGGCAACCCTCTCAGGTCCTCTCCCTCTTTGGGAACTTTGTGCCATCATCACTCAATAAACCTTGCTTTGCAGCCCGACACTCTTTGGTCAACCTCTTCATTCTTTGAAGCGGCAAGACCAGGAACCTCGGGCACCGAAGGAAAAGAAATCCTGCAACAAGGGAAGGTTCAGGGAGGAAGGGCAACTTGAGGGATGAAGGAGGTTTAGAGGTTGTTATAGACTGAATGTTTGTGTCTCCCCCAAATTTATGTGTTGAGATCCTAACTCTCAAGATAACAGTATCAGAAGGCGGGGCCCTTGAGGGGTGATTAGTCCATGAGGGTGCAGCCCACATAAATAGAATTTGTGCTTTTTCTTTTCTTATCTTTTCTTTTTTTTTTTAGATAAAAGAGATCCCAGATAGCTTCCTTGCCCCTTCTACCGTGTGGACATAGCGTGACAATGGTTGTCCATGAACCAGAAGGCAGTCTTCACCGGACAGCAAATCTGCTGGGACCTTGATCTTGGGCTTCTCAGTCTCCAGAACTGTGAGAAATAAATGTCTGCTGTTTAAGGGTGCCCAGTCTCTGGAACTTGGTTAAAGCAGCCCAAACTGTTGGAGACAGAGATCCTTTTCCTTTGCTGTTTTTTCCTCCTCTCCCATCTCTTCCCCTCCTGTTCCCTTTCCTCTCCTGTTCTCCTCCTCTTGTTTTCTTGATATCACCTTTAAACTCTGATCTTATAAATGTTTCTCTTTTAAGCAATCAGAGTGTTGATCTCCTTTCCTGGCCTCCCAAGAGCCACTAAAGCTCTTCTAATTACCAGTGCTCCTAAGTCTTGTCTTTTTTCCAGGTCAAGATGCAGTAGGGTCTGTCCAGAGCAGGGCTGTCCAGCAGACATGTAATGTAAGCCACAGATGAAGGCCACATAGATCATTCCAAATTTTCTAGTAGCCACAGTAAAATAATAAAAGCGATGAATTGAATTTTAATAATGTTCTAATTAACCCAATGTGGTCAATATTAACATTTTAAAATCCAATCAATATAAAATTATTAACACAATATTTTACATTCATTTTTGGTAATGTCTTCAAAATGCAATGTGTATTTTTTTTTTTAAGATTTTATTTATTTGTCAGAGAGAGAGCAGGAGCGAGCACAGGCAGACAGAATGGCAGGCAGAGGCAGAGGAAGAAGCAGGCTCCCTGCTGAGCAAGGAGCCTGATGTAGGACTCGATCCCAGGACGCTGGGATCATGACCTGAGCCGAAGGCAGCCGCTTAACCAACTGAGCCACCCAGGCGTCCCTGCAATGTGTATTTTGCACTCAGAGCACATCTCTGTCTGGACTGGCCTCCTTTCAAGGGCTCAGTAGTGACACGAGGCCGTATTGGACAGTGCAGGTCTTGAGCCATCAGTGAAGCTTCCCAACTTTTTTCAGGTCTTGCCACTCTTCAGAAGTGACAATATTGTGCAGCACACCTGGGCTAAGTGGAGGAGGTTGACTGTGGCTGAAGGTTGCTACACAACTCATTTGAGACCTGGATGGGAAGCACCATTTCTCAGTCCTTTAAAATCTATATTCCCTTTTGACAAATGTAGAAAGATTTTTAGCTTTTTTAGCTCCCTATTTGCAAATTCGCATGGATAACTCATTTTTGGAATGAAAGCATTCTATTGGACTTGGGAATTTACTTGAAAAAAAAAGGCGTTTTATTTTATTAAATTCAATTAATTAACATTAACAGTGTATTATTAGTTTCAGAGGCAGGGTTCAGTGATTCATCAGTTGTATATAACACCCAGTGCTCATTACATCATGTGCCCTCCTTAATGCCCATCACCCAGTTGCCCCATCCCCTCACTCACCTCCAGCAACCCTCAGTTTGTTCCCCAGATTTAAGAATCTCTTATGGTTTGTCTCCCTCTCTGATGACTTCCTATTTTTTCCCTCCCTTACTCTATGGTCCTCTGTTTTGTTTCTTAAATTCCACATATGAGTGAGATCAGATGAAAATTGTCTTTCTCTCATTGACTTATTTTGCTCAGCATAATACCCTCTAGTTCCATCCAGTCATTGCAAATGGCAAGATTTCATTTCTTTTGATGGCTGCATATATTCCATTGTATATATATACCACATCTTCTTTATCCATTCATCTGTTGATGGACATCTAGGTTCTTCCCATAGTTTGGCTATTGTGGACATTGCTGCTATAAACATTTGGGTGCACGTGCCCCTTTGGATCACTACATTGGTATCTTTAGGGTAAATACCCAGTAGTGCAATTACTGGGTCATAGGGTAGCTCTATTTTCAACTTTTTAAGGAACCTCCATGCTGTTTTCCAGAATGGCTGCACCAGCTTGCATTCCCACCAACAGTGTAGGAGGGTTCCCCTTTCTCCGCATCTTTGCCAACATCTGTTGTTTGTTTCCTGAGTGATTAAATTTAGCCATTCTGACTGGTGTGAGGTGGTATCTCATTGTGGTTTTGATTTGTATTTCCCTAATGCCGAGTGATGTGGAGCATTTCTTCATGTGCCTATTAATCATGTCTTCCTTGGAGAAATGTCCATTCATGTCTTCTACCCATTTCTTGACTGGATTAATTGTTCTTTGGGTGTTGAGTTTGATAAGTTCTTTAAAGGCAAGCGGCCACTTTTTGCAAGGCAGGAGGTGTGGAGAACTCAATCTGAGGTGATATATCAAAAGATGAACTGCGGGGGGATGGAAGCTCTGGGAATTTACTTTTAAACTAACCATGTTCCCTGTCCCCATGCATGTTAAGCATCTCTGAAGGGGTTGCAGAGAATGAACAAGATGAGGAGGGACCCCATACCGGGTCTGAAAACCATACACAGGCCATTTGAATTGGCTCTTCATTGCCAAAGGTGAGGCCAGGCCCCTGTCCCCGCCAGTTGCCATCATAGTGTCTGTTACAGTTAGGAACCCAGAAAACCCCAGATACAGTCCTGAATCTCTTTTGGGGGAGATCAAAAATTAAAAGGGAGGATTTTTAATAAATATACTCTGAGACACTCAGCCTGTGGTGGGGTGGGCACGCTGACCTGGTTTAGAAAAGCATCTGAAGGGATCACACTCCCTTCCGTCCCTCGACCAGCCAGCTGGAGACCACTGGAAAGGCACTGAGTGGATCTCTCTGTCTTGTTCACTGCTCTGTCCTCTGGCCTGGCTCAACAACTGAGTCATGAGGGGCCTCCACGAATGTTAGTGGAATAAACACACCATTGATTAAACATGTGTCAGCCCTGGCTGATGGTCCCTGGCTTCATCTACATCACTGCCTGCCTTGGGCTCATTCTTTTTAAGAGGATGACATTTTCCACTGTCCCTCATGACCAATTCACTGGCAGCTTTGAGATCTGTTGCAGAGCTTGGTTTCGACTGTGGGAACTATCTGGGCCCTGAAGGAGCTCCGTTCTGGAGGAGGGAGCAATTCAGAAGTTGGCCCAGCTTGCCGCATGGCAGGAGACCATCAGCCCCAGCAGCAGATGCCCCAGGGGATGATGTGGATGGGGCTGGCAAAGCTGGCCAGTTTCAGGGATTATCCACAGCAGGAACTGAGCTTTTAAAATCTACGGAAGGGGAAAATAAGAAGAATAAAATGTACAGAAGGGGGGCACCTGGGTGGCTCAGTCATTGGGTGTCTGCCTTTGGCTCGGGTCATGGTCCTGGGATCCTGGGATGGAGCCCTGCATTGGGCTCACTGCTCGGTGGGAAGCCTGCTTCTCTCTCCCCCACTCTCCTGTTTGTGTTCGCTCTCTTGCTGTCTGTCAAATGAAAAATTAATATTTTTTAAAATTAAAATATAAAATAAAGTAAAATAAAATGTATGGAAGGGGGGCGCCTGGATGGCTCAGTTGGTTAAGTGGTTAAGCGTCTACCTTCTGCTCTGGTCAGGATCTCGGGGTCCTGTGATCAAGCCTCACGTCCAACTCGATGGGGAGTCTGCTTTCCCCTCTCCCTCTGCCCCTCCCCTCTACTTGTGCCCTCTCTCAATATATATAAATAAATAAATACATAAATAAATAAATAAATCTTAAAAAAAAAAAAAGGACATGAAGGTTTAGAAACCTCTTGCTTTTTTGATTACACTCTGGCCAGCGCCAGAGGCTTATCTTCTGTATTTCAAATTCAGAAAGTAATAGACTTTAAAAGGCTTTTCCCAAAATATAAACTTGGAGAATTCTAACAATATTAGAGTCAATGCTTTTTCAAGGTACACACGCCCCTCCCTGGAGAATCAATGTGTCGCCTTGGTGGATGGGGCCTGCCATTGAGAGTCTCTCAGGTAGATATCCCAGGGGCCTATTCTAATTCTGATGGCATATGTTTCTATATGGTATATGGTGTATAGTCTATGGTATGTTTCTATGTCCTTGCCAATTGCCAGTTGCCATTGATGCCCCCAACCTGTCCTTTTCCTGCTAAGGGGTGTTCCTCACTGAGCTCTTTCTCTCACCATGTAGGCTTCCCTCTCTGACTACTCCCTACTATGGTGACAGAGGCATTCCCACTGCTGAGTCCTACCCCCACCCCTCAATCCTGAGTCCTGCTTCCTCATCCCCAAGCTCCTCCCCTCTTTGCATATCATCCTCTCCAGAGGAAATCTAAGCATCCCAGAACCTGATCGCTGCTCAGCTGAGTCAGGGACACTCATTCGCCGTGTCCTCTGTTGAGAGTTGAGAGCACTCACTGTCTCCCATCCTGCCTGGCTGTACAGGTTGACTCCTGAACGAGGGTTTCCAGGCAATGGAGTGAAAGCCAGGCCCCACTTCACTCCCAGGCACATCCACCTGGAGGAAGGGAGCCTTTTCCTCCTGTACCCAAAGATGATCTGTGGGTTAGAGCAGCCCTGCAGGGGCGGCCAGAACCTCCTCAGCCCTGCCCGGATAGCAGGACAGAGTGTAGATCCAGGAGGGAGAGAGACAGTGAGGACATAAGCAGACACAAAGATGGGCTTAGAATCGGGGCAGAACAACAGAGGAAAAAGGAACAACTGTGGTACCTCCGTAAGGTGAGGGGACAGGGCTGGCTTCCTGAAGAAGTGATATTTACACGGACATATAAGAGGTGAGAAGGCTGCAGTCAGGGGAGGGATGGAGGGATGGGAAACCCCAGCGGGGAGGGGGTATGATGGTTACATCTGCGCATCAGCGGGGCCAGGCTATGGTACCCAGTAGCTTGGCCAAACACTCTAATGCTACCGTGAACGTATTTTGTAGAAGTGACTTACACCTGTGATCAGCTGACTTTAAGTAACAGAGATGTCCTTTGACAACTTGGGCAAGCCTCCAAATCAGGTGAAGGCCTTAAGAGCAAAAACTGAGCTTTTCCAGAGAAGAAGGAACTATTCTGTCTCAAAGCTGTACCGTAGAGATCCTACCTGACTTTCTAGCCTGCTGGCCTGCCCTAGATTTTGGACTTGTCAGCCTCAGTGATTATGTGAACCAGTTCTTTAAAATAAGCATCTTTCTGTGTGTGTGTGTGTGTGTGTGTGTGTGTGTGTACATAGATGTGTGTATATACACACACATGTGTATGTGTATGCTTCTACATGGATGGATGTGTACACATGTATTCATTATTCACAGACACATATATGTACACAAACATCCACGTATGCATCCTGTTGGTTCTGGTTTTCTAGAGAATCCTGACTTAGCAGGTGACGTGGGCAAAGGTCTTGAGGAAGGGAGAAGAAGGATCCGCTCAAGGATCTGGAGAAGGCTGTGTTGGCCGAAGTGTGTAATCATGGCACCAGGAGACTTGGGAAAGGTTGGCAGGGTGGATCCCAGAACCCACATTAAGAATGTGTTTTATTATCGGCGCAAGGGAAGCCATCAAAGGCTTTTGACTGTGACTTACATAACCTTCTTACTCATATATGCTGTAGCTCGTCTGTTGCCTAACAGATCCTTCATTCCACGATTCATGTAACGCACCTCAGACAGCCCTTGAGCCATGAGTGTGACTAAGGCTGGGAATTAGCAGGCAGGTGGGGCAGTTGTTTTGGCTCAGGAAGGCCTTCCAGGGCTTTCCAAGGACATTAACGGGTGGCTCGTTAACCCAGCTCCACTGGTTCAGTCCAGTCCTACAGCAATGACCATGGGCCAGGCATGTTCTCAGCAGCAGTCAGTTCTCCACAGCTGGAGGCACACGGGCTCACCAGCATGTCCCATAGCTCCCCCCAGCAACCCCCCCC
>RCUC01065789.1:0-19302 GCA_003697995.1 Taxidea taxus jeffersonii
GGGGGGGGAGATAAAGCTTAATAATGGTTTTTGGAGTGAATTCTATTGAATAAATCAAGCTCTGTAGAAATGTAGGTACTTTTTAAATTGAGCTATTAAAAACTTAAAGAAAAACATGTAAAGTATGGATTACTTTTGTTTTCTTTAAAATTATAAATCACTGAAGATATTATTTAGATGCATTACATTAATATTTATTTCTTTCATCTTTTGGCATTGTACTATCCTCTTAATTTTTTACAGTTTTAATCTTTTCTCTTTTGGCTTCTACACTCACAAATTTTGAAAGTTTTATTAAATAAAATAACTAAAATATCAATATCTATAAAGCCCAAGTAGGGCCCTAAATAAACGATGAAGGAATGTAGAAAAATACAAGGAATGCAACTCCACCCTAGAAAACTACTTAATACATTGTAGAAACACCCTTTGGTTTATGTAAAGAGAATTTCATGAAGATGAGTAATGTGTTTTTTCCTTTCTTGGTAGTGATTATCTTTCCTTTGCTGGATAATTCCAATATGAATCTAATAAAAAACAATTTATTAGGTGTCTATAGTATGCAATACACTGCCCTAGATGTTGAATTTTAGAGAATTCATATTTAGTTTTCATAAATTTTAACAATTTCTTTAGGTATTATGTCAGAATTAATCCTAGAATATATATTTATATTTAATATACAAAAATCAAATGTAAATTTGAGAATATGTAGTTCTAAAGAATACACAGACTGTCTTTAATAGTTCATATTTTATTAATGATGTATAAAATATTTTTCTAAAATCACCTAAATTAGTATTTTAAGGAAGCTTTTCTTAAATATGCCTTTTGTTAAAAGAAATGCAAAATAAGAATTTCCATCTCTGAAATCAATTCTGAAACAAATCTAGTTTGTGATTGTAAAAGATTCTATACAATCTGTTTATAATCTAATTTGTCCTTTTAGAAAAAATATATTTGTTACTATCAGATAATTAGATTATTTTTTCCTTTCCAAAGGAATAAACTTGTCCAGATTAAATCTTCAGTGTGATCAAAATCATAGGTAAACTATTCCAGTGAAAATGTACCTAAAACTATCATACATATCCATTTTTTAAAAATCATAATAAATCATAACCATAATATTGTAGATCAGATCCATGGGTTCAACAGCCTCCCAGTTTTTATTTAATAAGAATGTGTTTCCAGAAGGACAGCTTTTCTTACTAAACCAGTAATGCTCAAACTGAATGCCTGTTAGATTCATTCATGCCTCTTTGAGCACCCAGAAATTCTGACTGAATTAGTCAAGGCAATAGTCTGGACATTGGTATTTTCCTTAAAGTTCTTTAAGTGATTATACTGGCAGTCACAGTTGAGAGATGCTATGCTAGCCATTAACCTCGGGTTAGGAACACAAAACCAAAAAACCTATCTGTTTTTATTAATCAACCTATCATTTATAAATGTACCTTAGCAGTTTTTAAAGTTTAAGATTTCCAATTTGCCTTTATTTTTAGCATTTGTCACAACCAATTAACAAATTTAATATTACTATTTATATTACTTAAAGTGATTTTATTTAATGTCATTGTTTTGCAGTCTGATGACTCCTGTATTTGATATAAAATATATTTTCAGGTTTTATAAAATATTATGGCATCCTATCTGGATATGATCAGTTGATATGCAACTCTCCTTCTAGCACATCTTGCAATTATGTCTTAGAAAACTATAGATGGCACTTCTTAGACCTCTTTGGAACTGGGTTCCAGATGTGTTTTGACTTCAGGCAATAAGATTGGCCTTCCATGGTATTTGTAAGGTGGTCATGAGCAGAGACCAAGTTTTTGATGCAACTACCATTTTTGCTGCTAAGTATGGAGTATGAAGGTATTTAGTTTTCTGAAGCAAATGAATAGTGGTTTCAGTATCCCATCTTCTGTTTGGGGAGTGTCAAAAAGCAAGTCCTGGGACATCCATTTTACCAATATAGTTTATAATAGGCAAAGTATAGTTTTGTAAATGGCAGTAGTAGCAGCTAAGTCTTACTGATTATGGAACCCATTTCTATGTCAGGTTTCTGAATCTAATAAACTTTCTGTTTAAACTAGTCAGCATAGTTAGTGGATCCTGAAATTAAACTCTAAGTATTAGCTATCTTCCCTCATATAATCTATTTTCATACATACACACATACACATGCATACACACATATGCATGCATACATATGTATTTAAATCTGTTATCAGATGTCCTAAAGAGGGAAGTAGCATTTTGCTTTCCTTAATCTGAAACTTCCTTCAGTTGTATCATATTTTTACTGAGGCATTGCAACCAAATATTAATGAAGTATTTGTTTTGATTAAATCACATAACTTTACTCAACTGTAATATAATGCCTCTTGCCCCTGAGCATTAAGTTGGGAGGAGCAAAGCACAGAGGAAATATTAGACCAAATCACACTTTATCTTTAAGACAAATTCTTCAAACAACCTTATTATTTATTTGAGAGTTTTATGAATTTTTCATGTTGAAAAGACCATCACAGTTACTTGCTATGGTGATCTAAGATACTTTTGATATAAAATTCTCTTTCTAACTCCAGATTCTACAGGTCAGGGCAGGACTATGGTGGGACAAATGAACAGAGAAGATTCCAAGATAAGCCACTAGAGACACATTGTTACACTGATGTGTCACATTCCAGGAGTGTTAGCTGACTCAAACTGGCCCAGAAACAAGCTCTAGGAATAAGGTGAAGGCTAGTTGGCTGTCAGTAACAGGGATGCCTGCTGGAAGATATTCCAGGTTCAGCAAATAAACATACAGGGCACCCATTTAAATATGACTTTTGGATAAACAACAAGTAATTTTTGGTATAAGCAACATTTGGGGCATACTTATACTAAGAAATAAAAACCCCATTGTGTATCTGAATCCAAATTTAACTGGGTAAATTGTGTGCTGTTTAGCAACCCTAACTTTTAGGTAGCAACAATAACCAAGTCATAAGGACCAGGTCTGGATGCAAACCTCCCATCTCTAAAAATGCAGGGCTGCACTTCTATAGAAAATGAAGTATAAGTCAGAATTTTAAGATGATGTATGGGAATTAAAGTATACTCAGTAGCAAAGCTTACACACTGATGAAAGAAGGGAAGCAGGATGATGGCTGAATTGAACAAATCGCTGAGTCTTAACAATTACCTGGATTTTTTCTATTACCCTTTATTGGGCTCTAGCTTTTCCAAAACTGGGTACTAACTGTTCCCTTCATTGTTTATTTTTACTCATTGCCTTGTTGAGTCTCAACCTGAATTTTAACTTTTCTTATTTGCCATTATCAACAGCCTGGTATTACATCTGGAATATATTTAAGAAGTCAAAGCCAATTATTTTATAAGTATGGAAAGGGGATTTCCTCTCTAATTGTACTATTTCTGCCATTTTTTACCCTAAATCTTATTCACTATGTTACCATCTCCCCTTCATCTTATATATAGAGCTTCGAAAGATCCAGGATAATATATCTTTCTAACCTATATTTAAGTTCAGTTGGAATTTTAGGTTTCATTTTTCACTCTATCTCATGTATAATATATAAGATGTCTACATAAAACTATGACAAATAAGACTGCTGTTTAGTGTAGTCCTTAGGGTGTTTTCTACCTTGAAACTGCTCTGTGCATATACCATTGCCTTGATTTTAGCCATTGTCTTCCACTCCTTTTTGATTCAAAGCTTAAAATAGTTGTGGTTTGGAAATCAGTTAAAACTTTTTGAAAGCCTAAATACATTTCCTCTTTCCGTATAATTATTCTACTTTCAATGAAAATGAAGGCCATTATTCAAATTAAGGTTGATTTTTTTAAAAAAAGTTTTATGTCCATGCGTGCCTTTCTCATAGTAAACTGAGTGACTGAACAAATATCTGTGGCAAATGGATGTAACATTAAAAAGTCTAAGCTCTTTTTAATCTTTCTTTCTTTCTTTCTTTTTTTTTTTAAATTTTAGAGAGAGACCAAGGGTGTGTGCAAGTGGGGAAGGGGCAGAGGGAGCGGGAGAGAGAGAATCTTAAGCAGGCTCCATGCCCAGTCTGACATGGGGTTTGATCTTACAACCCTGAGATCATGACCTGCGCCAAAATCAAGAGTCCCATATTTAACTGACTGAACCACCCAGGCGCCACTTAATCTTTCAATTATATATTTATATCTTTTACCTCTTGCCTGTATTCTAGATTCATAATTAGATCTCTTCTTTTGTATTATAACAGAAATCTCAATTTAATATGTCAAAATTAATTTCTTGATATTTACTTCACAGCTTGTCTTTTTGAGTTACCCAAGGTCAAAAGATCAGAAACATATTTCTCCTTCCTCCAAATCCTATCTAACCAAGTCCCTTTACTGGTTCCTTTTCCAAAGAATTTATCTTATCTGCCTACATTGTTCTAACTCAAGCTTCTGTGGAGGCATGCATTTCAAAAAACATCCATCTTGAATAAACATATTGCCAGCTGTATGACAAAGCTACTCCTGAAACTAGATAAGGAATTAGGCCACCATACCCATGAAGTTCCCTTTTTCAGAAATCTGAAGGTGACCTAGATAACTGACCTTTTTTTTTTCTTTTAAGATTTTATTTATTTATTTGACAGATAGAGAGATCACAGGTAGGCAGGGAGGCAGGCAGAGAGAGAGAGGGAAGCAGGCTCCCCACCCAGCAGAGAGCTCAATGTGTGACTCGATACCAGGACCCTGAGATCATGACCTGAGCCGAAGGCAGCGGCTTAACCCACTGAGCCACCCAGGTGCCCCGATAACTGACCTTTTGAGTAACCCTGCTTGTCCCTTCTCACACCTTAATTCCTGCTCTTCTTTAAGTTTTCCAATAAAGAGTAAACTTTTGAAACCCTAGACAGTACTCCCCTGGACCCTCCTAAAAGCAGAGCCCAAGGGTCTCTCTCTCTCTCTCTTCCCATTAAGATGTGGTCCTTGGGCATGCTGTTTATACTCCATGACTTGTAAGTAATAAATCTTGTTCCTCAAAGTTTCCAGATGGTTTCTGCTGAAGTTGGTCCTGTAATCATAATAGAAACTATAAGCCCTATCCAGCAGCAATGCTAGCCTGTGGGGGAAAGTTTGTAGGGGGTTAGCTAGGAGTAACATGGCCCAGGTGAGTGTCATAGGCATTCTTAACTAGGAGCATCACTGACAATAGGCTAGAACCCACATAACACCCCTACTTGTGTCATATTCCACCTTCCAATTAGTGATGAATTGATGATGTATTCATCATCAGCAGGAAGCTTTTAAAAATTCAGTAAGTTCATGACAACCTATCTCTGCTCCCCACAAAGCCTTCAGTGACTTTCACTGCACTTAAACAAGTTGCCAAACTGCATTAACCGCCTGGGTTACACCTCTCCATTGTCCACACATACCATTTCATCTTCATTTGCTCATGCTCCTTCAGCCACACTGGCCTCCTTTTAGTTTTTAAAAATGTGGATCCTTTTACCATCTTTCATCATTATTTTCTTTTTACATTCAATTAGCCAACATATAGTACATCATTAATTTCAGATGTAGTGTTCAATTATTCATCAGTTGCATATAACATCCAGTGCTCAACACATCACATGCCCTCCTTAAAGTTTATTGTCCCTTAGGTGTAGGATGCTATTCTCCCAGAGCTTTGTGTGACTTGACAAGTCCTTATTCCAGATCCCACCACAAATAGCATCTCTTTCAAAAATATACCTCTAGTTACAGTCTATCTTATCACCCTGTTTATAGCCATCATTGCTCATACTACAGCCTGTAATTATCTTCTTTGCTTTTCTATCTGATTAGGTATTACCTATGTTGTCAAAGAGAACCTATGCTTTATTGTATCTGTCTCATTTACCATATTTTGCTCAGCTTCTGGAATCCTGCCTAGGATATTTGATAATCAATAAGTATTTATTTAGGATATGAGTGAATAAATTCTACAAAATATTCTAATGTGTTGAATACTTAAATGGTTTATATATATGAAAATAATGTTAGACAAAATAATGCAAAGTAAGAGAGTCACCATCAACAGATTACTGTTAATCTAAAACATATTATAGATGCTGTGTCTTTTATTGTGATTATGCAAAAATAATCATTTCAAATTAAGGAAAATGATAATTTCAAATAAATTTGCTTTGATTTTTTAAAACATTAAAGTTGAAAAGCAAAAGCTTTTCTAAAATTGTAGCACAAAATGACATACTCCTTGAGGTTTCTTGAAGTGGAGCAATCTGAATTTAATCTGGTTTCTTCAATAACTTAATACTTATTGTATATCTTAAAAAATCAATTTAAATTTTGTGCAGCTTCTTTAGGTATTGCCAATGACTTGGTAAATAATTGAGTCTGGTTTTATATATTCTCAAGTGTCATTTGGTTGATTTTCGAGTATATCTTAAAAAATCAATTTAAATTTTGTGCAGCTTCTTTAGGTATTGCCAATGACTTGGTAAATAATTGAGTCTGGTTTTATATATTCTCAAGTGTCATTTGGTTGATTTTCAAAGCATCATGCACAATATTTCAGTTATTTTTTTCCTTAGCTTTAAAATTAAATATTTTCCTTTAAGCCATAAAAATTTTTAGTTTCTAAACACATTTAATAATTATAAGTAAGAGCAAGTGTTGCCAAAGAGCCATAACCCTATCAATCTCTGTGTAAACTGGAGATGAATATAGTTATTATTTAACATATTCATCCTGAAGAATTATGTTATATTAGCCATATATATTTATAACTATCTGCTTTTTGAACACACACAAATATATCTATGCAATTAATTATACTAGTTACATAATTTAAAAATAATTCTAAGTTAAACTTTAGGAGAAATAAATGAGTATAGAATTAATATAATATAAATAAATATTCATCAAGGATTTGTTATAATAACCTAAAAGACAAGGAGTGATTTTGACATCTGCTTTGTTTAATAGTAGACAAAAATCACAGACATATTGTATAATTATACAAGAAAAAAAAATTATCACTCTCTAGAATTTACCCCTAACCAGACCCTCAAAATATTTGTTTTTTATAGTTTCCAGTACTGATTCTTCATATAAAAATGAAAGTTACAAATGTACAGCATAATATACTTTGGTAGAACAATACAGATTATGAGTGAAAAATTTGAGATTCTTTCTCGCCCTTTCCCTTTCCCCTCTCCACTCATGCACACACTCTTTCAAGTAAATAAATCAATCTCAAAATTAAAAAGAGAGATGGAAGTTACTTATCATGGGATAGAAGAGAGGTAAGGTGCCTTACATAGAATTGTACCCAGCTATCCTGGGCAAAACATAAAATGAAAATAGATATCTGGGGTGCCTGGATGGCTCAGTGTGTTAAAGCCTCTGCCTTTGGCTCAGGTCATGATCCCAGGGTCCTGGGATGGAGCCCCACATCGACTCTCTGCTCAGCAGGAAGTCTGCTTTCCCACCCCGCGCCTGCCTCTCTGCCTACTTGTAATCTCTGTCTGTCAAATAAACAAAATCTTAAAAAAAAAAAGAAGATATCCAAATTATTCAAAACTTTCCCCTATGCATTCTTCCTTTCCCTTCCTCTGTTGAGCAGAACTGTTTTAACAGGGTGGGTCTCTATCATATCAAAACTGAGGTTATGATATTTCTGAGAGGTTGACTCAAATGCAATCATTTATATCAGTGGTGAATCATCCTGGAAGCAAAGTGAAGTTTTCAGGTGGTTGTAAACATGTCTACTATACACAGAGGGAGAAGAAACTGAAGAACCAAATTTAAGATGGGACCATGGTGGGGTAAGTAATATGGATTAACACTGAAGTTCCTCTAGAAATTCCCTACATAAAAAGAAGAAATCTTGTCTGATGAACTGTCCATGACAAGATCTAGGGGAGAAAATATTTCAGGTTCAGTATGGATAAAACTCTTGTCACTCTTTGAAAGGGAAAGTACTTACATAAAAAAACAAACAAAAACACATATAAAACATAACAATACTAATAATATTTTTAAAAGAATAAAAGGCCCAAGCAAGCTTTTGTAGAATATTCACAAAGAAATGCAGAGGAAGGGTAGCATCTTCCTTGTGTGAGGTGATGCTGGTTATAACTACAATAGGAGAAATCACTGCGGAGTGGACAGTGGTCACAAGGAAGCTCTGTGGTCCTGGAGAGCAATAGAGACAAAGTAGCTACTGGCTTACATGGAGTCCTGAAAGGGCAGCTTGCTGTATGGGGCTTTAGAACAGGCTAAAAATGTAAAGAAAACTGAGAGGGGAATTCCAGTAACTATTCAAGACTGATGTAAGAAAAGATAATGCTGAGGTACTCCCTGAGAAAAGATAAAAAGATCTGGCATAAGCTCATAAGCTATTAAGTAAGAGTCTTTTTGTATCTAGCTGATAAATTATGCTTTTTATTCCCAAGCAGGTGAGATGTGGAGAATATTCAGTTAACACCTGACTTGTTGAGTTACACTAAACAAAGTGTTCAGCCTGAGCTTTATTCCATATAAAGAGTAAATTTGGTTTCCATACTTGAGTAGCTATATTTTCAAATAATATATAAATAGTTTTTTTATTCAAAAGAACTTTTCAAAAACTCTCATCTCTGATCACAACTTTCCCTTTATATATTTCTATTTTGATATTTGTCCTCCAACCCAAGTGAAATTTTCAGTTCCTGATTTCTTTTTTTTTTTTTTTAAAGATTTATCTATTTGAGAGAGAGAGAGAGAGCGTGTGAGTGCACACGACCCTGGGGGTAGCAGCAGAGGGAAAGGTTCCTTAAGCAACTTCCCTGCTGAGTCTGGAGCCTGAGGTGGGCTCCATCCCAGGACCCATGAGATATGACATAAGCAGAAACCAAGAGCTGGACACCCAAACAACTGAGCCACCCAGGAGACCCAAAGTTCATGCTTTCTTAGCTACTCTAACCTGCAAGGTTTACAATCCTCTACTTGCAATTCCCAAATCCAAAAAAATTCTGAAAGGCTTATTTTAAATATATCCCACTAGTAGGAACAACTGAAGTAATCTCTCACATATTTAGGACAGAGAGAAGAAGGAAAGAAAGGGAGAGAGAAAGTAATAAAAAGAGAAAGGGGAAGGAAGGAAGACACAGTAGATTTAATTTGGACTGATATGAGGCTATTTATTTACATCCTTTCGTTTGTTATACAGATAGTGTAAATATCATATATTTCGCTCTTTCAATATTTTGATTTATAGCACAGCTTATAATCCTATAAGGGGGTGTTTCATTATATACTGCATATAAAACTTCCTAAAACAAATGTTTTTAAATAAGTTTTGAGATACATCTGTCCTCAAAGGTGAACAACAAGTGTCTTTGGATCTGTAGTTGAAATGAATTATGGAAAATCAGAATTAAGTATGTAGAATTAGGTAATAGTACTTAACTTAATAAACTGGATACTCTGCCTCCCTGCCTTCCTATCTTTTCTGTACTTAGATATATACTAAGTAGTACATCAGTGCTGGCTACTTGACATACAACTATAAAAACAGTCACATTTCACGTCCTTGTGGGTCTTATGGTCTAGTAACTAATTAGGCAATTTTATCAGAGTGTATCAGAAGATATTCAGATTACAGAAATATGTGACAGATACACAACCTGGATGTAAACAGTCTGGGAAGTTTATTTGCATTGTATAACAGAGTGAGAAGAATTTGGATTTAAGAACTATCGGGAAAAAAATGGAGAAATGGGGCCATAATAAAGTAGTTAATATTTGCACAGCACTGGAATGCCTAGGTGGCACAGTTGGTTAAGTGTCCAACTCTTGGTTTCGGCTTGGGTTGTGATATTAGGGTCGTGATCTGAGGGTCCTGGGGTGGAGCTTAAGACTCGCTCTTCCTCTTCCTCTGCCCCTTGCCCTGATCTCATCTCTCTCTCTCTCTCTCTCAAATAAATAAGCAAATCTTAAAAAAAAAATATTTACACAGCACTTATCCAAGACACAGGTACTTTTCACAGCAACCCTATGTGATAGGTGCTGTTAATGTCCCTATTTTACAGCAACTTTCTGGCATTGAAAAAAAAAAAGCCATGAGACAACTCATATCATAGTTCACATGCAAATCTGCTGGCAGTAGCTCTTTCCTCTTGCCTGTTTTTTTTTTTTTTTTTTTTTTTGCAAGGTTAAAGGGTCCTTTTGTACATTAAATCTGATCCACGTAAACTAGGTTCAGGCTGAGTTTCTAAAATGCTAACAAAAGACTGGTACTATGATTTCTGTCAAGCTGGTTATCTTACCTGTTTACAAAATCAGATAATTAATTGTCAGAGACTGAGAATCATCTGTCTCCAACTGTAATCCTATCTAGAATTATTGGAGCTGATTTAATGATATGAAACTTAAAACAATTCTACCATCAATTTAAAGGCAAAATATCTTATTTACTTGTTTCCAGGGATTGTGATTAAATCAAACACAACATACATTATATTCCCTAGAAATTAATTTTGAGTGTGTAACATTCTATTTAACATTTTTTTAATCAAATATAAGTAGGATAAATGTTTGAGATCCTTTGAGGGTTTTAAGAAAATATAAAAGGGGTTTGTAAGAAATATCGCCATGGTGATACAAACTGTAAGAAAATATAAAAGAGGTTTGCAAGAAATAATAGTATATATTTGTAGAAGAGGTTTGTAAGAAAAAAATTTATTAAACATTATTCTATGTACAAATATAAAATAAAATAAAATGATATTTAAATGAATAATGAACAATTTTTATAACTGATTTTTTTCCTCAAGAGAACTACAATTAGAATTACATTTAAACTATGACACCTTTAATCTATGTTATAAAAGAGAGTGTTGTATTTTGGTCTTATCCTAGATAAAATTCATAATACAAAAAGGATACTTCTTTTTTTTTTTTTTTAAGATTTTATTTATTTATTTGACAGACAGAGATCACAAGTAGGCAGAGAGGCGGGGGAAGCAGGCTCAGCAGGCTCAGCAGGTTCTCCGCTGAGCAGAGAGCCCTATGCGGGGCTCCATCCCAGGACCCTAAGACCATGACCCGAGCCAAAGGCAGAGGCCTTAACCCACTGAGCCACCCAGGCGCCCCAAAAAGGATACTTCTTATAGCTATAAAGGATGACTGTACTGAGAATTAAATTAAATTCACAGTGTATTCAATCTCAGTATTTGATAGTTTTCTTGTAAACCTGAAACACAGATTAGTTTACTGGGTTTTACAGAACCAAGAGGAGTATTAAAAAGTCACTTACATGTGTTTTCTGGAGGAAAAATGTTTTATAATTAATTTTCAAAAATGTGTAATTATGCCAACTTTCTAAATTATTATAGATTTCAACAGGAGAGAAAATTTATATGTAAAAAATAAAACAATCTGCCTTTGGAATAAAAGGTTTCTCTTTTTTTAGCTTTTATTACAAAAACTTGGCTGCTTTCTCCTTAAATCTCATTGTATTATATCATAGTTAGGTGTGGTTCTAAGAAATCATTTACTCTGTAGCCAATTTTTTTTAAAATTTTTATAATAAAATCCCACATGAACCATTATTCTTGAGATGAGAGAGAAGCCATATGGTTACAATGTATGTTGTCAATATTCCGCTTAGAGAAGCATTAAAACCCCCAACATTAACTCCCCAAAACAACAACAAAAACTAAGAAATGTGTTTCAATGAATGCATTTTCATGATCTATAGCAAAATTATAAGGATTGATGTTACACATAGATAACTGTTAAGCTTCATGTTTCCTAGTGGTTTGCCCATGAGCTTTAAGACAAATTTAGGGAATATTTCTTTTAAAAAATTATTTTTCTCTAATTATATTTTTTTAAATGTTCAAATAAAATAATTACAAATGCATGCAAAAATTAGAAGCAGAGTACATTAATTCCATTTTGACATGAACTCTATTCACAGAGTTGATCAATGCTTCTTGTGTGCTCTACTTGCATAGTTTACATACTTTTTTTCCACTGGTAAATCTAAACTACAATTCAGTAGATGACTTGCAAGTCTTTTCTGTTAAACTGTGTACTCTCTGAGGATCAGCAACGTGCATTTTTTTTTCTTTAGTTCCAGCATTGTGACTTGCACATAAAAATCAGTCCATAAATATTTATTGACTTAAATTTAAATCTTCATTTAATCATGCAAAATTGGTTGTAATGATAGGAAAATATAAGTTTTTCCATTATTTTTGCAGTAGTGTTCCAGACAGAAATTCACATCAGTACTCCAGAGTGAATGTCTGTAATTAGGCATAATTATTGGAGTCTCGAAAAATCAATAAAAGATCCAGAGTAGAATCAAGTCAACAGCACAACAGAAAGAAATGTATTTACTGAAAAAAATCATCTGAGTGAAGGAGGGTTCTAGTTGGTGAAGAGTAATACTGGAAAAGATCTGGGAGATATATTCATATGAAACATAGTTTTTAATTGATTGACAGTTAATTCTAGTTTCTTTCCTAAGCTTTAGATTTTTAATATTCTACTGGATATGTCCACTAAATGTTTTATAGCTTCTTCAACCTCAATATTAAAAAACAGAATTCATGACTTGCCTCCCAATTTTGATTGTCTTCCTCTACATCTTATTTAAGAAACACCACCACCACCTAGGATCTTAATTCTCCACAACTCTCGGTTGTGGAGAATGAACTCTTGGTTCATTCTTGGTTGTGGAGAGCTGAACCAATTCAGTTCACTTGGTCCTTTAACGTCTCTTTAAATTTATCTCCATTTCTGCATATTTCTTGAATTGGCCTTAATTCAGTTCCTTATCATTTCTTGCTTAGCTTATTACAAAATCCTTCTAAATTGTCCTCTTGGCTCCAGGTAAAGTATAACTCCCTAATCCCTTCAGATGATCAGTGCAAGACCATTCTTTCTACAGTTCAAATGCAACTTTCTGCTTAAAACTTCCCTACTGCAATCAATAAAATCTCAAATTCTATAAAAATGGATTCTATAAAATTCAGTAAAATCTCAAATTCTCTGTATACACCTCTCACATGATCCTTGCAGCTACTGCCACCTTTATACTATCTTCAAACATGTCAACTATACTGCAGTCACAACTAAAGTCACATTTGTGCCTTGGAAAATTCTGTTCATTTTCTGCATACAGCAACTCCACAATCTTTTTTCCAGCCATCCTTCATCTAGACTCAACAAAAATACCTTTGAAACATCTCCTCAGCTCCCAAAGACACATTTTTCCCCTTACATATTGCTCTTACATAACCTATAAATGCCTAAAATTCCACTTATTTAAATATGTATATTTTAAATTTTAATGGCCTTCTTACTGGAGTGAGCCTTTTAAGGACAATGAGTGAATATAATCTTTGTATCCACAGTATATAGCAAAGTGCCCATGGGTACTTCAGAGATTGATGTCAGTTACTTCAAAATTATGTTGATAAAACATTTTCTTTATTTTTTAATTTTTTTTAAAGATTTTATTTATTTATTTGACAGACAGAGATCACAAGTAGGCAGAGAGGCAGGCAGAGAGAGAGAGAGGGAAGCAGGCCCCCTGCAGAGCAAAGAGCTTGATGTGGGGCTCGATCCCAGGACCCTGGGATCATGATCTGAGCTGAAGGCAGAGGCTTTAACCCACTGAGCCACCCAGGTGCCCCTAAAACATTTTCTTTAATTAACCTATAAATCCTCACTCTTCTATTTTCTCTACATATTCATGATCTACCAGAACAATCAAAATCTCTAGGATTTTAATTTTTGACATTGAAAATTTGAAAACATAATGTTCATATCTAATACCTGTGAGAATATATATATATGTATATGTACATATATATATATATAATGCATGATTTATGCTTTGCCCTTCGTTAGATTTATATAACTAGGGTGACCAATATCTATTGGCTCCTGAGCCTAGAAACATTTACTACTATCTTTCCTTCCACTCTCAAAATTGTTTAACTTCAGATAACAGATAATTTGGTAATACAATTAAAACCAATTTCACTGCTACTTATGTTTATTAGTTTTGAATATGAATATTTGTAAACTAGTAAGAAAATTGCTAAATATGTTGGCACCATGGTGATACAAACTACAAGTAACAAGACAGAGAAGAGATTCAGAGAAGAAATGGGTATTAAATGGACTGAACTAGTAATATGTATTATAGACAAGTCATTATTCTTTAAGTGGGAAAAAATAATTGGTAAAACAATTCAGAAGGGCAGAGGTTATGAAGTCTGTAATGCTGAAGAATCTCGAGTGTTAGTACTGTCTCTGATTTCAATGACTAACTTGATGTCTATAATAATATGCAAACTTTATTTTTTTTACTAACATTACCTGCATTTTAACAAGAAAATATAATACACTAATGATACAGAAATAATGGTCTTTCATATAGAAAATTAAACTCATATGCGGAAAAGGATCTTTATAGTATACCTGAGCTGTGAGGACATTAATTCGCCACTTCTGATTCCTACATTATTTTCAACATTATGTAGTTTTGATATCAAAATGTTGTAATTAAGAATACAAATCATGTAAATTTAATATTGAACAAGAGCAAATGATCACATTGTGTAATAATACTTTTTATGAAAGGTGTAAAGTATATAGTATACAACTGTACATTTCACTCTGGATTCCATATTGCTAAGAAAGTACCTTGAGACTTTTAAATTGAATACTCTATATATCAGAGATTTATACAAAGCCATCATCAAAAAAATCTGTTAACCACGGATGGATATTTATTTATTTATTTTTTTAAAAAAGATTTTATTTATTTATTTGACAGACAGAGATCACAAGTAAGGAGAGAGACAGGCAGAGAGAGAAAAGGAAGTGGGCTCCCTGCTCAGCCCCGATGTGGGGTTGGATCTCAGGATCCTAGGATCATGACCTCAGGTGAAGGCAGAGGCTTTAATCCACTGAGCCACCCAGGCGCCCCTAGATATTTATTTTTAAATAAACTATTTGCTATGGATCGAAGCTATGAAATGATGCAGAATTGTGTCTCAGAAGGTAACTCCCCTCTAGTACAGCCTGGTATCCTGTATTCAGTAGAAATATTTTCTCTTCTTAATGGTTTTCTGAAGGTTTTCAGGGAATTTTTTTTTCCCTAACTTAAGGGATTAACAAACATATGGAAGTATTGATTTTCTAAAACATAATTTAGTCTTGACATACACTATTTTTTGAGAAAAAATATCTGCAATGTACCCCATTGTTATATGCACATACACATACACATGTACAAAGATACACTTTTTAATCATTTAAGAGATTATCAACTTTATAATTCTGCATTCCTCTTCAAGTTATGCTCAATATAAAAGTTATAAAAATATCAAGATGATATTTGAAGATGAACAATAAATATCTTTAAATCATTATAAACTATGCTTTAAGGAAGTGATTAGCAATTTGTAAAGAATGTGAACTATTCTATTTAATCTAGTTAATCTATTTAATCATCCTAGCACCAAATGTATGCATATACTTGTGTGTGTCTGTGTGTGTGCGTATTAGATCAGTAATTTTCCAACCACTGGAAGTCAGGACAGAGAGTGCAGAGGCATGACCTTTCCCCATATCAAAGCCCATAGTCTACTCTGAAGGCTCTTGTGCCATTATTCTAGACTCAAGGGGACATACACTTTAAATGGCTTTGGTACCTATAATTGCCTCCTGGGAGATAGAGGGTTATGCTTAAGACAGACACTGTTAGTAGATATAAACTTTTCCAAAAATCAAGGTGAAGATTTAACTTTAGAAATGTTCAATTCTTATTCAGTGTAGGAAAAGGCTACAACTTATTATCCTAAAATGATAAATACATTTCTCAATATAAATTAATAATTTGAAATTTCAGGTGGTTTTGTTTGTTTGGTTGGTTGGTTGGTTTTGAGAGTTTTTTGTTTGTTTGTTTAATTCATGTCACTTACAAATCTCAAGAGCACAGCCAATTCCAAAAAGACAAGTCAACTTTATGGACAAAAATGAAGATGTTAATCTATAAGCCTCTCCCAAACTACTGACTCTGATAAATTAACTGGGGTTATGTAATTTTATGACATCTCATTAAGGGTGGCTGGATTTCTCCTGTTATTCTTCTCATATTCTCTAACCACTACCACTGTCTACTTTTGAGGCAAAACAAGTTTGAATTTAAAAAAATAATCCTAGAGAACTATTTCTCAGATATATTAAAATTCAACACAAATTTCAAAGGTTCCTATTAGAAAGCATTCCATTTTCTATAAATAAAAATTGGTTTGTATTTCTAATTTTATAAAAATAAAACATAAAATTTATCATAAGAATAATTTAACCTATATCAATCCCACAGAACACGTTTACGAGGATTCAATTATTTAACCAAGTCCCTGTATAAAGGCTATAAATAGTGACATTGAGTGAACCAAACATTCTTGTAAATTCTTTTAGAATTTTCTAGTGCCAAGGGTATGATAAAGTATTTTGAGTCATCCATTCAATCTGAAGAAGATCCAAATATAGAGACATTACCTAAATTAGACCAAATAGTCTTATCCAGACTCAATTCCAGTGGAAAAATTCTGTATGTATATAAAATCTACAGATCATTTTCAAGTAAGCCTAAGATATCTAAACAACTTGAAGGCCTCAGACTATCCTGCAGACAGCTTCTGTTCTTCAACATCCTCATCATTTATTTACTCCTCTTTTCTCACTGAAATTTTTTCACTGTGGTACTTCAGTCACAAACCCAGCTTCATTGAATTTTACTTGCCCTGTAAATAAAAAAAGACATTTTCTACCCTTCAAATGGTAAAATCTCACAAAAGCTAACAAATATTATGCAGAAGCTTATTAAAATCAATTCAATTCCATTCAACTTGCACTGATACAAAATTGTCCTCAAATTTCTTACAGTATCTAGATGTCATACTAATAAAAAGCATCCTAAACAAAAATACCATTATGATAGCAAAAAATCTTGCTATCAAGAGAATAGCTTGTCATTTATTAACTACAACTTAATTATATGCCACCACTGTCCCAGACTTTTGTGTGCAATTGCTTTATTTTACAATAACAACAATCCTGTCAGAAAAGAAAAATACTGAGTCTCTAAGAAGTTAAAATTCTTACTCATGCTCATACAACTACTTTGCAGCAGAGTCAAGATTAGGTTACAGGCCTTCTAGTTTGAGTGGGTAAGATCTTTGTACTACAGTATATATCCTTCTTTTTGAGAAATAAAATTAAAGATTGGTTATTGAATATGGAAAATTTTACTTATTTGATAAATATAAGACTCAACCCCATGCCAATTACTACAATTAATTTTATTTATAATGTAATTTGTTTCTACATGATTATATAAATCACAGTCTTTTAAGGGCACCTCGTAGCACAGTCAGTTAAGCCTCTGACTCTTGGTTTCAGCTCAGGTCATGATCTCAGGGTTGTGATCTCAGGGTTGTGAGTTTGAGCCCCATGTAGGGCTCTGTACTTAGCACAGAGTTTGCTTGAGATTCTCTCTACCCCTTCCACTTGTGTTCTCTCTCACTCTAAAATAAAAATAAATCTTAATAAAAATCACAGTCCTCTAGAAGCGTGTGTATGTGTGTGTATGTACTTGTGGGAGACATGAAGGCTTGAACCAATGTGAGTTCTTCTAAGATACCATACAAATTTATGAGTCTCTCAGGTGTCTTACAGAAAATTCTCCTCCATAACTAGTAGAATGACAATAATAACCAAGGTACAAAAAAAGGTTAATATCTCTGCTAACTTTCAATCTATCTTCAGAATCCTCAGGGAATGTGACATTTAGGGAGGGGCGCACACAGCTCATAAAAAGAAAAAAAAACAAAAAAACAAAAACACAATATTCCAGTAATACATTTCACAACATTTGCTATGAAATTAGCCAAATCTTAAAATATACATAGGGGGTTTTAATTAAAATGTATCTCTAAGGCAACAGGCAGAAGATGGTGTCAAAAGCCTTTTAATTATCTCATTGTTTATAGTTTCAATTTGTCATTATAAAATATTCTTCTAAAGAAAAAGAAATATGAGTTTGTTGTGCTAGAATAAGGCTGAGATCAGCTTAGAATGAATGAGTCAGACTGTATATCTGACCAGAATTAATTGCCTCTTCTTGAAGCTCTATAGCCAAATAGGATACTCCCTCCACGTGAGCTTCTGGCCTATCTCCACAAACTATAAATTGTAGGAATTATAAGAAAAATTAAGAACTCTCATATATATTTTCCAACATTTTATAAATGTGCTACACTTTCAACTAAATAAACTCAATGTCTTCACTGAAGATTGCCTTTAATTGTTTGTTAGAGAGCACACACACACACACACACACACCACATAAACATACGAAAGAAAAAAACAGCTTATTAAGTATATCTTTCTAGAAATGTGTTATCACCAAATAATGTTGGGTAGCATCAAAGATTGAAATATAATTATTTAATGGAATTTGGTGTTTTTTTCAGACCAGTAATATTTTAAATAAGTTTACTTAAATAGAAAATGAGCATACTGTAGAAAACTGTGGATTAATCCTCCTTTAAATGATAAAAGCAATTTTGAAAGTAGACAACAGTAAAAAGGTATCAAGGGACCTGATATTTTACAGAGTAAGTATCTCAACTATATGTCCTTTAATGTAACATAAAAATAGCATACTACAAATCATACACACAAACTGCACATATACAAATTTGGCAGTCATCTAAAGAATGTATTCATATTTCTATTCTAGTAATTAAACTACATGACTATAAATATAAAATTGGCATCTGTATAAATTATTTCTAAACATTCTGGAAGAAAATATCACAGCTGTTGCTGTAGATATTTGTGTATATGTGTGTGAATGGGGGAGTGTAAGACAGAGAATGCTAATATTTTTTATAAATTACCTAGAAATAATGCAAATGCTTAGAAAGAGTACTGGAGCAAAAGTTGAAAATAGGTTCCATGTTCTAGCCCAGTTTTATGTACTTGAGCAGCCGCTTAATCTCAGATTCATTTTTCCATTTGATAGAAGTTATGTCTGAGATGCCTTTGTCTTCTAAAATCCCAACTATGTAAGTTTTACACTCCTCAACTCTTTTTTTTTTTTTCCTTTGAAGGTACTACTGAAGAGGAGAAAAATACAAAAACAAAACAAAACAAAATGCTTTCCTTTAGGTGTTAAGAAATGAACAATATCAACAACAATAACAAAAAAAAAAA
>RCUC01065790.1:0-27539 GCA_003697995.1 Taxidea taxus jeffersonii
CGCTGCTTCCCTGATAAGCGAAGCTGGAGGAGCATTCTAGAACTCTGTTCTGTAACTCCTTCCCGCCATCTGAACCCATCTGGACCTTGGCAGGAGTTTGGGTCTGGAGGCCCTGGGCCCAGGGAGACACGCCTTCTTGGGGCCCACACCCGTGCCCTCAGGAGACGGGGGTGGGGGCTAAGTGTGCAAAGGGACAAGGGGACAATCCCCAGGACTTCATGGCTGGGGGCGGGTGGGGGGAACCCAAATTCGAGGTTCCCAGGCCCGGATGGATGCAGGGTTCCAGCCAGGCCCCACTGTAGCCCCTCCATTCACTTCACGAGGAGCAGAAATGGGCAGACTGAGATTCTGGTGGTTTCTTAATGTTTGGGATTTGGTGAGATGTAAGTCCCAGGGGTCCAGCTGGGGCAAGACAGGGGAGGGGACAGGGCTTCGTGTCGGGAAACGCTGTCCATGTGTTTCTGATTCACTGGGACTCGTGCTGGCCAGCTCTCTCTCTTTCTCCCTCTCCAGTCCCTCTAGGCCCCTGTAAAAAAGCCCTTTTCTCTAGAAGCAGGAAGTCTTGTCTCCTGGCTGTAAACAAACTCATCTCTGGCAGCCAGAGCTGAGCCGGCCTGGGGAGAGGCGTGGGAGGGCAAGCCCCTTCCCCCCACTGACCCTCCCTGGCCCCCCTGTCTGCTTCCGTCAGCTCTCTGGGCTCTGCCAGCACCTTCTCTGGCTGGTAAAGATCTTCTGCCTGCTTCCTGTCCACCCGGGGATCTGGGGCCGGCCAGGACCCAGCTGTGCACATCTGGAGTCACTGCCTGGCTGCAGCCAGAAGTTCCTGAGGTTTCTACTCTCCTGGGGTGGTGCCGCCGTGGGGGAAGGGAGCCAGAGCAAGCTGGAGCCGGTGTGGTCAGCAGCAGGAAGGCCAGGAGGCCGGGCCTCCCAAGGTCGCCCTCAGGGGACCTCCTCCAGAGCTGGGCCCAGAGGCCTTGCGAGCAGGAGGTCCCGGCAGGCTCCGAGGGCCAGCTTGGAGCCCAGGGGGGAGACTCGCCTTTTCCATGGGAAACTGCTGGGAATGTTTCTCTACAACGCGTGTCCTGAGCCGCTGGCTGACCCCTGCTTCCCATTCCCGCCTACGCTCCTTTCCCTCCTTCCTACTCCGGCTCTGCCTCCGCCTCTCCATTGAGCTCCCAGAGCCGCCTGCCCCTTGGGGGCCCAGGCAGGCCAGAGTGTTCCCAGCCACCATGTCTGGGGGCCGGCCCTCCCCTCATGCTCCGAGGCAGCTGGAGTCCCTGAGGCCGGCCACCCTCCTCGAGCCCATCTCCCCGGCCCTCACCCCAGCCCCGGGAACCTGGCCTCCAGGGTCAGCAGAGAAGGAGACCCTGCTGATGGTATATGTGGTCGTGGTACCCACGCAGGCCCCTCGTGGGCCCGGGCACGTGTGTCCTTGCGCACACATCCTCGTGACTCTCCTGGCTCCGGCCCTACTGAGGCAGAGGCAAGATGGAGCACTGGCCAGCACGAGATGAAGAACGGCCCCCTGTGATTGGTACCCAGGGAGGAAATGGCCGGACTTAGCCTTCCTGGAAGGAACCTTTTAGAGCCTCTCTGCCCTGGGTGGCCTCAGCCTTGAGGGCTCTGAGAGCTCTCTTGTCCTAGAGAAGGAGAATTTGTTCGGGGCTCACTGCAGCCCGTAGGAGGGGCCTGGCCCTTTCCCATCGTGCCTCCTTGTCAATGTGTCAGACCCCAGGCCTAGCCTCCCGGAAATGTTCCTGTGCCCCGGGAGAGATGGGCGATGAGGGGGCAGGGGGAGATCGGCAGGGAAGCCACCCGGCCCACCCTCACCCCTCCTCACGTGGTGGCGTTGGGGACCTGCTGTACCCAGCCCACTTCCTTGTAGGCAGCGGTCACGTGACTGTAGATGAGGCCACGCAGCTTGGCCCAGGCTCTCTGCGTCTCTGCTGGGAAGTCATTGGCAAATTCCTCAGCGATCACCTCCAGAATCACCCCAGAGAGGATCTGGGAGCAAAGGGAGGAGGGAAAAGTAAATGCCTGGGTGCCCTGTGTCACCCCTGAAAGCCCCAGGACCCCAGCACCCCTTCCACCCAGAGTCTGGCCAAGGGGATCATTGATGACATGACAGCCCGGCGGCGTGGGGGACCAGGCACCACGGAGACCCGATCCTGCGCCCCTCCCTGTCACCATCATGCTGGGGGAGGAGGCTGGGCTGTCTGGCGGTCCCACTGTTGTCCCAGGGGCTCCCAGAGCAGACTGGGGTGGGTGGTATGCTGACCTTGAAGTACACGGGCTCCACCTTGTGCTTGAGGGCGTGGGCTTTGCCCACGAGGGCGAGCACAGACGATACTTTCTCGGGGTCGTGTAGGTTTTCCACCACAGTGTTGAGGGCCCCCATGACCCGGCAGGCGTGTTTCCGCAGCTGGGGGCTCCGCTCCATCTCCAAGGGCTCAGTCATGTGCTTGAACTGGCTGAAGTATTGCTTTGCGGACGGGAAGTTCACAAAGAACCTGGTGGGGAGGGGCTGCTGAAGCAGGGGCCGCCGTCCCACCCCGAGATGGCCAGGATGACGGGGGCGGGGGGGTAGGAGGGGCAGGACCCCTTAACTGTTTCCGCCACCGTGCGTATCTGTCCCTCAGACGCAGACCCTCTCTCTGGCTGAGCTGGCTTACAGGCAGCCGCCCCCCACCCAGGTCCTGCCCCTTTCCATCTGCCAGACTTGCAGATGGTCAGCTGTGTCTCCCAGGCCTCTGCCTTTCTTGCTCTGGCCTCATTTCCAAATCCTACACACCCTTCAAGGCCTGCTCTAGTTCTAGCAGAGAGGGTAAGAGCTCTAGTTCTGGAATCTCAGGCCAGTGGCACCTTGGGCAAGGGACTTCACTTCTCTGAGGCTCAGTGTCCTCCTCCTTGCAATGGGCATCGTTGTTCCCAGCCTGCTGTGGGGACGGACTGAGACACCGGGGGTGGAGTCCTCCGCACAGCGTGAACACGGGGTGCTCAGTAAATGCCAGCCTTCATCACGATCAGGCTAGAGCTCTCTTTGCAAACAAAGTGAAGCCCGAGTGACCTAGCTCAGGTCACCCAGCACACGAGGGAAGAAATGCAACTCAGTCGTCCTGCCAGCTGTCCATCCTCCTGCCGGCTCTCTGCTCCCTCCTCACGTCCTGTTCCCCTCCTCAGCCCGTATGGCACTTATTGACTGGCTGACTTAATTAGAACTACAGACTGGTCTTACCCTCCTATTACTTCACATCTCCACATCTTGCTTCTCCAAGAAGCCTGTGCCCATCCCGGGGCAGACCCCAGGTCTTTTTAGCTCTCCTTCCCCTCTCCAGCTTACCTGAGATTGTCTAATCCCCCCGCCAGCAATATCACTTTCATTAGGTCACTCTCATGCTCAAAAACATGCAGTGGTTCCCCACTGCCTACAGGACAAAGTAAAAATCCTTGACCTGGGATTCCAGGCTTCCTACAAACTGTCCCAACTCGGCCACCTTCCTCCAGCCCAGTCCATTCACTGCTGGTAAAACACTCTGGGGCTGGCCAGCCTTTCTTTCTGCACAGTGGGTGGGATGTCTTCCTCACTCTTTCTCAGGTTGAACTTGCCTCCCCTGAGTGCCCAGCCTGGCCCCGGGAGACTGCTTTGTCCTTAAGGCCATGAGGGGTTCCCCTGCCCCTTTTTACCGCTTCTTCCCTTTCTGCCTATTGGACTGGGTCCTACCACCCAAGGGCAGGGCGTGGCTCTCACACATCCTCTGACCCAGTATCTCGGCCCAGGGCCCTGTGGTCTGCAGGCTGCCTTGACGTTGATGACCTTTGCATTCCCTCTCCCAGACAGAGCTGGCTCTTGGGGGAGGTACACGCAGAGAGACTGGACCAGAACTCCGGGGCGTGTCCGGAATGCCTCGGGACAACCTGTTTTGTCAGGTGGTGTCACAACTCCAAAGTGTCCCCCTTTGTGATCAGAGAAAGCGGATAATCTACCAAATCAGCTCTTTGGCCATAGAGCGGGAACAGCTGCAGAAAGAACATCCGAAAGAGCATCTGGCTGGGGCCAACCCTCCGGGTGACAAAGCTGCAGCTGGCAGGGGGGAGGTGACCGAGACATGGTCCATGTGGAGACCGAGGGCGACCCTGGGCAAACCACTTCCCAACCCTCTGTCTGCTCAAGTGTGAGAGGAGTTCCTCCTGCTCCATAGTTCACGGATACGCTGGTGAGGACAAATGAGGCAACGAGTCTGAAAATACATTGGATTTTTCTGGAGAGACACTGTATGAAGGACAAATGTGAAAAACCCAATCTGGACTTAGATGAGTATCTTGGGCTTTGGGCATTTCACATTGCCGTAAGAATAATGATCGCTGTTCGCCCGGTGCGTCGCCGTGTGCAAAACCTTCATTTAATTGGCACAACCAAGCAGGCACTGTCTCTGTTCCACTGATGAGGAGCTAACAGGGAAGACTTACTGAGCACTTACTAGATTGTCCCATTAATCCTGCAAGAGCCCCCTGAGGCTGGCACTGTTTTAATCCCCACGTTCTGTTTTAGGAATCGACGGCCAAGGTGGCCCAGCAAAGCGGGGTCGGGAAGGAGAGACTCTACTTGCCCCATCTTGCCTCATAGGGATCGGGAGATGGGGGCCGGGGGCCCAGGGAGTCTCCTGACCCAACCCCCCCGGGGCCAGGTGATGGTCCTGAGGAGTGACAGTCCCAGGGAGCGGGGGGAGTCCGGGGCCCTGTGCTCTGCTCCTTCATCCTGGGCCTCTGTCCCTGGCCCCTCCACGGACACTCTCGACCCTCCCGGTCCAGGCCTGTGCTGCCTGCCGGGGAGAAGCCTCAGCAGCCAGCCTTGGGGGCTTTCTCCACTCCCAGAGGCATCTGGGCTTCCAGCAGAGCCTGAAATAGGCTCCTCTGAGTGTGAGGGGGGAAGGCGGCAGAGTTACAACCCGGAGGAGAGAGGCTTCCCAGAGCAGGGGTGTTCCCTCTCGGTTGGAGTGCAGGTGTGGGGTCTGGTTCACACTGGAGGACGGCTTCTCCACCACCGCCCGCTGCCTGGCCACCCTCTTGGGGTAGAGCTGGGGCGAGGGGTGTAGCTGGTCTTAGCCCAGTGGGAGGGAGGACCCGGAGAGCCATGGGCCAGGGGACTAGTGTTTCAGGCTCTCACTGGGGCCTGTGCTTGTGGGTGTGTGTGAAGTTGGGGAGAGGGGTGTGACAGGACTGAGGAGCGCAGGATCTGGGGAGGGGCCTTTGGGAGACCCGAGAAGCTTATCAATCCTTTCCTTTCCCCCTTTTTAACCAAGCCACCCCCCCCTCAACAACCTGGTGGCTCAGGGGACAGGGAGCAGGAAGAAACCCGGGAGGGGCAGGCTGGTGGGGCTTGGGCCTGGCAGGGAGGAGCTGAGCCTGCACGGGGCTGCCATCCGTCAACACAGAGGTGAGACAGGTGAAGTGTGGCCTGGGCTGACCAGCAGGCCAGACCAAATCCCTCTCTCAGGCCTTCTCAGGTTAATTGTGGCCCTCTCACCGAGCACCGAGCACGGAGCACCAAGCACACGGGGAAAGGGCCCCTGCCACCTGCCCAAACCCAGCCTCCCTAAGAGTCGAGAATGGGGAACTGCAGGGGCACAGAGAAAGATCTTGTCAAGATGTCAGACCCCAGAAACAGCCCTGGCTGTCTGTTCCGTTCCTTCTTCTGCAACCCCCATTCCTGGCGAGGCTGGACAGTACCCCAGGAGCTGGATCTTGGACACATCCCCTCCACGTCCTCCCTGGCAAATGGCAGGGTGTCGTGTCGGAGCACCAGATCTCCAAGGCCCTAAGGATGCCACCTCCTTTCCTCTTGGTGACCCATGTGTGCGCACTGGGGGTACATCCCGAGGCTTGGTGGCCTCGCGTGTGCCTACACACACGGCTGAGAGCCGCCCTCCCTCCGGGGCTGCAGGCCTGTGCATCTGGGACTCCACTACCGTGAGCTTGTGGGGGTGGTCCCACTTGCAGGTCTGTGTCTCAGAATGTCTGATGGCTTTGGGATCTGAGACTCTCTCTTAACCTCCCCACCTTGGCCCCCCCCTCACCGCCCACCCCATGTTTCTGGGTCTCAGGGCTGCCCAGGAATCCTACTCCAACTCAAGAGTACTTCTTGCTCTTTTTCCTCCAAAATCTGTTTCCAAGTTGGAATCAGGGATACGGATATGGAGCTGGGCAGGTCCTCGGTCTGGGGGGAGGCAGAAGGGAGAGAGAATCGGGGAGACAGAGAAGCCAGAGCCAGGGGCCAGGACTGGGGGACAGGCATGCATTTCACCTCTCCCTTCCACAAGCAAGGGCTCGCCCCATCTCCAAAGAATAAGGCTGCCCTACTCAGTCCGCGATCTGGCTGCTTCCCTCTGTGGCTGCCAGCGGGTTGAGGGTGAGTGTGTGGGTCTGGGGCCCCAGGGACCCGCATGTGTGGGAAGAGAGCGTCATTATGTGCTGTAGTCAGTTACTAGCTTGTGGGGGTTGGGGACATTCACTCTAGAGCAGAGGTATGTGTCCACCAGCATGTGGTGTGCAAATAAGTTACTTTGGGGGGTTGTGGTACCTGAGAAACCCCTGAGCCCAAGACACACGGCCTTTCTTTAAGGGGTGATTCCAGGGTGGAACCCTGACTCCTGCTCCTTCTTCCTTTCCCTCCTCAGCTCAGCAGGTACTGTACCCTAGAGACCTTTGCTTCTCCACTCACCTGTGCCTCACCTGGGAGCTCCCTGCCCACCCACTTTCCAAGGGCAGGAAGGGGCCAGCTGGGAAGGCCGGACCCTAGTGGCCTACTCCTTCTGACCTCTATTCTCTGGCCCTTTGCTCCATCCTTCCGAGAGGCTTTGAACACAGAAAGGGGCTGAGCTGGACAGGGGTCTGCTCCTCTTTCTCCCCCTTCTTGGCAGAGCCTCAGTTTTCCCGCCTCTAAAATGGGGAGTCCCCAGTTGAAGCACACAAACTGAAATGTGTGTGGGCACAGCTGGGCTGGGTGGTTGGCGTTGCTGGTGAGGAAGGCATGCCTGGCCGAGCCAGGAGTTCTGAGGCCCGGGAGAGGAGGGGGACCAGGGTGCCCTCCTTCTGAGTCTGGCTCTTTAGTTCCTAGCCCCTCGCCCAGAGCCAGGACAGGACCGGCTGCTCAGCCAGAGCTTCTCCCATCCCAAGGCGCCCCACACTGCCTGCACCGGGGCAGGCCCGGCCCCAGTTTCAGCTGGAGAGGTGGCGCCGGAGCTCGGACCCGGGCCGAACCCGCCCCTGCCCGGAGCCGCTGCCGCCCTCCCTCTCCCGGCTCGGCCGGGCCGGAGTGACACCTACCTCACCAGGATGGCCACCCCCACGTCCTCGCAGTTGGCATAGAGCCGGGCCCACGTAGCCTGCACCGCCTTCCTCTCCGCCTCGGACAGCTCCTCGCTCCGCTCCCTGCGCTCAATCTCCATCTCGCCCGGCACTTTCTCCATGAGCAGCTCCAAGCCCAGCCCGGCTACGCTCGGAGGCAGCGGGGCGCGGGGCGCCGGGCGCGGGGAGCCGGGGCCGGCTGCGTGCGCGGCGGGCGGGCGGGCGGGCGGGCGAGCGAGGGGTAGAGCGCGCCGGAGGGAGGGAGCGTGTCTGTCTCTGCGCGCCGGGTGTGTGTGTGCGTGTGTGTGTGTGAGAATGTGTGTGCAGGGTATATGTGCGGGGGGCGGAGGACCGCGAGCGGGGGGCGGGGATGTGGTCTGCCGGAAAAATGTAAAAAAAAAAAAAAAAAAAAAAGCCGCTCCAAACCCCAAACCCCGCGTCGGTGAGCCAATTCCCGCACGGTGAAGGCTGGGCGGGCTGGGGGGAGACGCGGCTCGCGCCCGCCAGGCCACCGCGGACCTTGACCGCCGGGCGGGGCTGGGGCGTAGGTGTGGTGGGAGTGCTGGGGAGCCTCGCGGGGAGGGGGCGGTCACGCGGCGCCGGGCTGCGCGGGCCGCTCAGGAGTGCGCCGGGGCGGGCGCGGGTCGGGGGGCACCGTGTCCCGGCTCACGCGGCGGGCGGTGTCGGGCTGTGTGCGTGTGTGCTCCCTTCACGCGGCGGGGAACTGACTCAAAGTCAGACACTCCCAGGCGCTTGCGGCGTGGCCGGCCGTCCGAGGGGGCGGACGCAGACCCTCCCGCGGCGCGGGGGTCCCAGCCGAGCTCCCGCTCGCTCCCGGCTTCTCCCACGCCAGCCTCTGGGGGCCGCGGCGCCACTCCCGGAGCTCCCGACCCCAGGCTCCAGGGGGTTTGGGACTGGGGTCGCCTCCCTGCTCCAATTCCGTACTGGAATCCCCTGCTGCGGGGATGGGAGACGGCTGTCGAACTTCGGCGCCCAGGCCTGCGCCCCCTTTCCTTCCGGCCAGCACGCCCTGCCCCCCGCGGTACGTGCGCGTGGCGTCCGAAGAGAGGCCCCTGCGCCGCTTATTAATGACACAGGCAGGCAAAAACAGGCGCTACCCCGAATCCCGGCCCCGGTGGAGAAAGTCCACAGGAGAGGTAGCCGGCCCGGCAAGAAGGTACTGTGGGGAAGGTGTCAAGAAATCTTGGGGAGGCCCAGGCCCTGGAGACAGCTTAGGTGCCAAATCTGCGACTAGGCGCTGATTCCGCGGATGGAGAGGAATTCTCATCCCGGCGGTCCTGCTCTGCGAGGTGGGAGCCCACAGGACCGGAGGCGGCGGCTGGGCCACGGAGCCAGCGCCTCGCCACCCTGCAAATAATGCAAATGAGCTGTTCGGAGCCGGGTCCCATCTCTGACTCCCAGCCCCAGCAGGAGGCCAGTGCCCAGTTCTCCCTAACACTCCCTGGTGACCTCGCCCTTCTCAACACTTTGCGTCCCACTGCAAGTATTAGAAGAGGCTGGCTCTCCTCTTGAGTGCTGGTTTAGGTATGTTAAAATAATATTTCCAAGTAGAGAGCCCCGGTGGAGCCCCAGCTCTGACCCTCCCTGATGCTCAGGGTTCACGTTCCTCCCAGGAATCCTGGGCAGGGGCCCCCTTGACGCTGCCTCCATCTCATTTGAGGGAAGGAGAATCTTGTGCCTTCTTCTGCAGGTTTTGGAAAGGGTTGGAAGAGGATGGATGCTCAGACCCATCTCTGCTCCCCAGGCTGCCTGGGCCAGGACAGAGCCCTCTGCACCTGGCCACCTCCCTGAAACACTCTGATAGGACACCCAGCGCCAGTGTGGTGCCCCTCCAAGCACCTGCCCGGGAGTTTCCACTGGGAAAGCAAGCAGGAGAAATCTTATGTCTGCTTACTCTCATCTGGTCCTTTACAAGTCTTATGTGTGTTCATGGTGCAGGACTATATTTGCCCTCGTTGTGTAGTATATAATGTCTAAGCAGATGCATATACTATTTCACGATACACACTGAAAATCAGTCTTTTAAGGAGGAGGGTAGGTCATCAGGAACATTTGGAGAGGATTGTCCAGAGGGGACAACTGAACGGCTTAGCCAGCCTTTCAGTCCCTGGCCTCCCTTGTCCTTCTGGCTCCATCATCTAATATTCTTCTCCCTTCCTCCCCTCCCGGTGCCTTCCCATGACATCATTGTTCTGCTGACACTCAACTTCCAGCTGCTGGAACATGCCCGATGCTTTCATGTCTGCAGCCCCCAGCAGAATCTGCCACCCAGGGGGGCTCAACCTTCCTGGAGCACCTCCCAGTTCCAGTGCGCCCAGCTGCTCTTCCAGCTGGGCGTTGTAGTGCCCAAAGGGCTCTGCCCTCCATCACCTACGGTCTCTCTATTGTGGTCATTTATGTAACTGGCCAGGGCGTGTGTCTAGACTAGAAGTCCCTTGAGGGTCAGACCCAGGTCTGTCACATCCACATCCCGAAGGGACAGCTTGATTTACCCTGCCACCGTGGGCGAAAGCCTGGTCCCAGAGAGGTTAATCAGTCTGCACAAGGTCGGGTCTACTGACCCCACTAAGCAGCTTGAGCCTCCTAATCCAGGGCCAGCAGGAACCTCAGGACAGACGACAGTGGCTCGAGGAAGGTGACAGGGCCATCTTGGCCTTCTTCTGCAGACCCTGTCCGGGAGGGGATGGGGCAGCTGAGTCATGTGCACCACTCTTTTTGTGCTCAGCACCTTGGCCATGCTCTGGCGCCGCCGATTTGCCAACCGGGTGCAACCGTGAGAAACTGCCTGGGCGGTGGGCTTGGGTGGGTGGGGCGGGGAGAAACTACTGTGGAGGGCCAGAGCCAAGCTGAAGTTGGGCCCCAGGCTACCTGGATCTTCGGGGAGGGCAGTGGGGGCGTGCCGATTTGCAGGGAGTCCCTGAGAGGCTTCCCCTTGGAGCAGGGGGAGCTCGCAGCTCTTCAAAAACTCTGAAGCCCCCCAGCTTCCCCAGGCCAAAGTGGCTGGGTCCTGCAGGAGAGGGGGTTCTGGGCCTGGGCGCTGCCCACAGCCCCTCTTGCCTGGTCCTCCCACCCACAGAGAGCCCAGCGGAGCAGACGGGGCAGTAATGGGCAGCAGATCCGAAACAGACCTCCAGTCCTCAGGCAGGTAAGGCAGAAGAGAGTCAGGGGTGGAGGAGGGAGGGTGTGTCCAAGGAAGCTGCCGCTCCCCCTGTCCCCGTCTGTGCCTGCGGGGTGGGAGGGCGGTGTGTGTGAGTGTGTGAGTGTGTGCGTGCACGCTGGAGGCTGGCCCCTCGCCCCAGCCACCCTGCTCCCTGTGTGCCTGGTGGGCAGGCTGAACGTTTTCTCCAGTTGGCAGTGGGAGCCCCCAGCCTGTCCTCTGGACCACAGCTGCTCTGTCTTGTTTGTCCGAGCGTGGGGTGCTCCCCAGGGTCCTATCGGAAGGCGCAGGGGGACTGGAGAGAGGGATGGGGCAGAAGCGGCTCCTGGGGCTTGGCTCGCCATCCCTTCCCCCTCTCCCGCTGCCCCCGCTCAGCCTCGGCGGCTCCTCTGCCCCAGCCCGGAGCCCGATTCGCCGTCCAGTGCCCAATAGGAGGCGCAGGAGGAGCATGACATCATCAGCACGGAGTGCCATTGGCTGGGCAGCTCCTGCGGGTAGGACGCTGTCTCCAGTGGCCAGAAAGTTAACTCTTCCCTAGGCTGAAACCATGTGGCCTTTACAAGGGGTGAAGTTTTGGGAACTTCTGGAATGTTCCTTCCCCGGGTGACCAGGGCCCTTTGATGATCAGGGCTCCTGTGCCCAACAAAACACGGAAAAATCGACGAATATTTACTAGGAACATACTATTTGGCATGTTCTGTTGTGCCTGTGGGTCCACCTCGTGCAAGAGAGAGGACATCATTCTCTCCTGCAAATTCTTCTAGCTTTTGCTCACTCCTAGTGAAACAAAGAACATGATGCCCTCGGGCTCCGGGGCCCCTGGCTGGAGGGAGTCTCCCCAGAGGGCTCAGAACACCTCAGTACACCTGCCTGCGGGGTGGGGGGGGCACCCCAGTGTCTCCTTCTTGGGGTGTGGGACCCACCTGCGGTGACCCTCAGCCACACGGAGACTGGCAAGCCATGAGAACGGGAGTCTCTGTCCGAGTGCAGCGCCTAATTCCTCCTTGGTGCTGGGATTCCTCCAGGCCCTGAATGTCAGAAGACCCACTGGGCAGCCCTGGACATGTGCCATAAACAGGCATGTCTTCGATGCCCTTCCTTGGCATCTAGGCCAGCTGAGATTGTCACAGAGTGCCCAAGTAGTCCTCCTGGTGAAATCGGCTGACCTAGGTGAAATCGTGAGCCCCAGGCCTCACACAGAGCAGGACCATGCTCACCCAGGGAAGGAACATTCCGGAAGTTCCCAAAACTTCATCCCTTGTAAAGGCCACATCTGTGGTTTCAGCCTAGGAAGAGTTAACTTTCTGGCCACTGGAGACTGGTCCTCCAGGTTGGGTTTGCATCTGGAGGTGTATAGCCAGAGTCTGTGTCCTGACTCCCCTCTCACTGACTGAAACTCAGGGAAAGTGACCTTTTTATTTACATATAAACTGAGATTAATAACAGAATGGCGTGGGGTGTTTGTGAGGTCAAATACAGATCACCATAAACCACTTGGCACAAAGCGGCTATTTAACAAATGCTGGCTGTTCTGCTGTCCCCTGGTTCTTGTCAGTGTTCTAGTCTTCCCCTGAGGTGTCTCATGTATTAACTCACTTGGGGGTTGTAACAGTCCCAGGGGGCTGGCAAGACAAGCATTTCTATCTGTCATTAATCGTGGAGGAAACTGAGGGACTGGGAGGTGTAAGTTACTTGCTCAAGGTCATCCCTCCAATTTGTCGCCGATGGGGACAGACAGGTCCCTGCCTGACTTCAGGCAGTCCGTCTCTGCCACATGGAATGGGCCCGGAGCCCTTCTCAGGAGGAGAGGGCCGAATCTGAACTATCAGGCCTGGCCTTGTGTGGTCAAGCCTGAAGGAAGCAGTTTCCTGTCAACGCCTCAGGACCTAACACCTAACACCTCCAGCCTTCAAGGACCAGCCTGGGTGAAACTTCTGCTCTCCGATTACCTGGTCACAAATTCCACTTGCTTTCCCAGCCGCTCCTACCCCTCCTCCATAGTGGGTGACTCGCTAGGCCTGGGGCAGAAGGAAGTGGAAGTCTGGACGCATGGAAAGGACACCCCCTCAATCCTCTGACTCCCATCCCTTTCTGTTTAGGGAGAAAGAGTTTCTGAAGTAAGTTCTCACGTCTTCAGGAGGAGCTCGGCCCCAGGGACTGAGATCAACTGGCAGAGGCAGGTAGGGCCAGGCTTCGAGGCTTGGAGGTCAGAGGGCTAGGCTGGGGGCCAGGAAGGAAGACTGCGCAAGGCCTGGCTGTGTGGGAGCAGGCCACCTGCAGCTCTGTGCTCCTCGGTCACAAGGGGGAGCGTGGACTCTTCTCAGCTCCTACCTTGAGCCTGTCATGGTCCCGGCCACAGGGCAAGGGCTAGTTTTAAGGGAATGATGTGTGATCTCAACGGCATTTTCTAAGCTTGAAGATGAGGTGGTGGTCATGCTCGGGGCACGAGGGTAGTCCCAGTGGACTTCTAAGGGGAAGGAGGAGCCCTGGAATATCCGTTCTGGAATGCAAGCTTCTGCCTCGGCTGGGAGCGAGTGCGAATCTGGTCTGGTTTTGTGTTTCAGTTCAAGTCCCGGCTTGCCTCTACCCACAAAGGATGCTGTGGTGGAAGGAGCAGCAGCAAGCTGGAGAATGGGAAAAAGCAGCCATCGAGAAGGTAGACCCCTCCCTTTGAGGTCCTGGACCTGCTTGTCCTTATTTTGTCCCCTGGCGCTCGTGGCTGGCAGGAGGGACAGAGACGCTCGTTGCCCTGGGACGGGCTCCCTTTGTCTGAGGTCTTGAGGATCGTCTGGGGCAGGCCCAGAGAGGGACTCGGTGGGGTCTACTCTGGGGCACCCCAGCAGCCCAGGCAGGAGGAGGAGCAGGTAGGGAGCTGAGAGATCGTTGATAGGGCTTCTCACTCATTCCTGAACTTCATCCTTGAAATAACCCAAGGAACCTGGGCATATTATTATCCACATTTTGGAAACGAGGAAACAGAGAGGCTAACAAATTTGTCCAGTGTCATCTAGCTCGTTAATGGGGGACCCGCCTCCCCAAGCCTCACACGGACGCTGCAGAGCTGCCCACGCTCTTAACCACCAGGACCTAGTCGTCTCTGGAACCACACAGCAGTTGGCAGCTGCTCTGTGAAAAAAGGGGTTCCCCTGGCCTGGCAGCCCCAAAACTTGTGGACCAAGGCTGTGTGGCATCAGTGCCCCAGAGTGGCATGCACTTCCTGTGGCCCTTGCCTCTCCCGGGTCCCCGGCACTCTCCCTGTCACGGGCTGCTTGGCTGAAATCATCAGCAAGAAATGCCCGTTGGATCTGTGACATGTCTGCCTGCAGCTGCAGCAAAGCTTCTCTCAGCCTGGGCTCCGAGTGTGTCTTCTGGGCACGCGTGTGTGCATGCGTGCACGGGTTCCAAAGGGGCAGTAGCGTGTGGGAAGGGAAAAAGCATGACACTTGTTTTTGCCAGTCCGCTGACTGCTCAGCACCACGGCGGCCTCCTTTGCCCCCAGCTGCTCTGCCATTTCTCTCTTCGCCATCCTGCCCGACCCAGAGCAGAGATCAAAGCAGATTTCCGCTTCTGCTCCCTGGGATCCAGGCACAGACCTGCAGGCAGCTGCTCCCGACTGTCTGGAAGCCATTCATCTTGCAAAGCAGCAACCCCCCCCCCGCCCCTTCCTGCACGTGCAACCCCCCTTCCTCACCATCCAGCCCCCAGGCGGGCTGACAGGCGGGGAAGCCTCCGCCTGGTTGGCCCCTGCCATGGGGAGGCAGGAGATGGGGAGGCAGGAAGGCAGGAGATGGGGAGGGCAGGGACTCTAGACAGCAGTCCCTTTGCCGCCACCCTGTGACTCCACAGATGAGGAGGGGAGGAAAGGGTGAGATGCCATAGACTATGGGGACCCACACTGAAGCCCTGGGGGAGGGGCTGTTGATCCTGCAGGGAGCCTGGCAGGGCTGTGGAAGCCTCTAGAAGTAGGGCTGGGCAGAGGCAGGGGAAGGGTCCCACCGGGGAAGGAGCTCTGGGCTGGAGTCCCGGCAGAGCCCCACTGCCCACTTGACCCAGGCCAAGAGTTCGTGACCCCCGTCTCAGTTCCTGTCAGCCTGTCTTTCCCCTGCGAGGCAGGCAGTGGCTTTCCTGGTGACAGGGCTGTCAGGCTGAGGGCCAGAGGACACCGTTCCTGGGGCCCCAGTCTGTGTCCCCGAGCCCGACCTGTGTGTATTCATTCTCTAATCTATTTGCCATGTTCCTGTCACTTCAGCCTGGGCTCTACATCTGCCGTTTCCAGGTGGCCTGTCTCCTTGCACGAGTCTGAGGAATTGTCAGGCCAAGGTCACCGGCAGGACAGGGGCTGGCTGGCAGCCCAGACACACCTCCACAAAGTGACACCCCTTCGCAGCACTGTTCCAGGAGCTCAGGGGCTGGTGGGTCCTCCAGGCATCGGTCCCAGATGAAGGGAGGGAAGGCGAGGGGACGGGGATGGGGGGTGAGGGGGAGAGTGTGTTGGCTGGCCTTGGGGGCTGCCCGGACCCTGGCAGCTGGGGTGCCATGTGGGCTGGGCGGGAGGGGCCCCCTCCCCCAGGGAGCGGCTGGCTTTGGTGGGAGCAGATTGTGTTTACACCTTCCCCACACACCCAGCCCACGCTCCCTCTTATTCCCCGGGGCTCTCCCACCCCTGGGCTCTCTGCACAACGTGCACATTTGCAGCCCCTCTCCTGCTGCAGGAAGTGGCCACCCTCAGCCGATGCTGGGCCCCAAGCGCTCCTGCCTCAGCCCACTGTCACAGGGGGTGGACCCAGGGTCCCCAAGAGGCTGCCTCCTTCCCCCCGCCCCAGCCTTATTTCCTTGGAAAGAGCTGCTGCTTGGGAATGGGAGCAGGAAAGCCCAGGGGCTTGGCAGACGGACCATAATAGGAGGGAAGGGATTAAGGGGAACCAGAGAGATAGCGCAGAGGCCAGAGGCCGAGAGCTCCAGCTCAGGCTCCCCTGGCCCGGGGGTGGGGGTGGGGTGGGGTGGGGGGGGTGCTGGCTCTCATGAAATATCAACACAGAATCTGAGAGTGAGGAGTCTGGGCTCAGAGCACCGGATCTGAGTCCAGACTCCACCATCACTTCCCAATTCTGTGGCCTTGGATGGGTTACTGAACGTCCCCACCTGGGGTTTCTCCTAAGAGGAGGATCATGGTAAACCTGTCTCTGAGTGGTCTTCAGGGTTAAGTTAGATAATGTGTCTAAAATGCTTAGCGCACTCAGTAAGCCTTCAATATATCTGAGCCCGGGAGACAGGGTTAACTACTGAACAACAGGTCACTTTGCAACAACGGTAGATTCAGAACAGCTAATTCTTTGCCTCCTCGCCCCGTGGCTCTTCCTGCCCTGTCTTTCCACGTAAGCAACAGCAGGGCAATGGGCAGTTCTGAAATAAGCCAGAGCCCAGCCCAGCCCAGCCTTGGGGCACCTAGGAAGACCCAGCAACCAGGCCGACTGGACCAGCAAGCATCCCTGCTGCCTCTGTGTGCCTGGAGCCCTGTCCCAACCTCCAGCTCGAGGCCTGACCTGACACCCTCCCTCCCACTGGCTCTGCTTCCCTGCATGGATCTTAGCTCCTAAGGAAGACAGGAGGTGATGGCCTTGATGCTTTTCCATTCTCCGTCTGAATGCTAATCTCTCTGCCCGTTGGAGCCTGAGTGACAGGGGAAAGGCTGCTCCCAGCTGCAGGGTGGCCAAGGGTGGCAGCCGGGAGCAGGGAGGTGCTGTCGTCTGCTACTTTTGTGGCTGCTGCCAGTCTCTCCTGGAGATTGGAACATGACTGGAGAGCTAATGAGGTGGTGGAGGAGGGTGGGGAGCAGGGGAAGCAGACACAGCAGCTGTATGAGCCACTGCTGTCCTATGTCACCGTAGGGGACAGATGCTGCCACAGGGAGAACCCCGCCCATCCCAAACCCAAACACGCTGTTGTGCAGGAGGGTCCTGGGCGAGGGCGCCCAGCAGAGGCCCTGGTTCAAGATGAGGCAGGTGCGATGGCACCAGGACTGGTCCCACAGTTTCCTAGGCACCCTTTATGGGACCTCAGTTAGGAAGAAGCCCAAGACCTTGAGCTAGAGGGAAGTAATGCTTCTTCGTGAGCCTCGAAAGAAGAGAAATGGCCAAGGTTTACAGTAAGATGATGATACTAATATTAATAATGGTTAATGTGTCTCAAACACTTCTGTGCTAGGCACTGTGCCAAGTGCTTTATTTATACGCATTGTCTCATTTATGGGGCAGGGACTGTTGTCATCCTCATTTACCCAATAAGGAAAGTGAAGTTCTCCGAGCTTGCTCAAGGTCACTGACAGCCAGTAGAGAAGCCAGGAAGTGCACCCTGAGCAATGTGATGCCAAAGCCTAGGGAGGTGTTGGAGCACAGAGGACTCGAGTCTCGAGTCTGGAGCTGGGGCTTGAGGACATCCTGGGTATGACCTGCCCACCAGGGCATGGAGAATGAGAGCTGTGGACCCCGCCCTGTGACATCCCCACACTCCCTCTGCAGGAATGCATCATTCGAGGCTGGATTTGACTCCTGGGTTGCCGACTGAGGGGAGTGAGGAGAGCTGCCTTTCAGGGATCTGTCACCCCCTCAGGGAGGGGGCAGTGGCCCCTAGCTGCGTTGACAACCTTCATGGAGCTTGTCTCTCTTTGTCACTGATGTTCTGCTAGCAGCCTCCTTCAACCAGGGGCAGAGCCCTGGGGGTAGAGGGCAGCCAGCAGCCCAGCGAGGGGAGAGCGGGGAGTTTGAGGAGGAAGGCTGTGTTGTTTGTTTTTACAGGGGGAGGGTGCAAGGTTTGAAGGAGATGGCTTCAAGAGGGACCCGGTGACTTCAGCTGGAAACCAATCCCTGTACCTAAGGACAGTGGACCCTCTCTGTGGGCTACACATGCCCCCTAGTGGGGATTAAGATGAGAGGGTGGCTGAGAAAATTAAAAAAAAAAAAAATTTCCTGCTAGATTGTGGCACCCGAGGCTGGATGGGAGTGGCCGGTCCCGAGTCCGTGCGAATGCACGCCCCTGCACGCACACACGGGCACGCACCCGTGTAATACCGTTCGCAGAAGCCGGGCGCATGGAACGTTCAACGTTCAACGAATGATTTCGTTTCTTCCTTGGTCGTTTATTTAAGATGCGCATATTGCTGTGACACACACCCCGTGGTAGGTGCCGGAGTCAGACGGGCGAGGAAAGGGACAGTGCCTGATGCGCGCCAGTGAGGACAACAGGAAGAGCCTGGCCGAGCCTAGTCACACGACCTTTCCTTCTCTGGACCTCGGTCTCCCCTCTTAACAAGCAGTGTGGAACCCAGGTGGGCTGGTGCTGAGGATGAGAGGGACCCCCGACTACTCAGAAGAACGGTCTGTTCAGATGAAGGGGATGGACCATTTCCGGATTCTCCCAGTCCAGACAGGACACGATGGACCGTGTGTGGAGGCGCTGATGATGACTGGCTCCCTCGGCAAGTGTGGATGGAGCCTGTATGCCAGGTCCCATGGGTGCAGAAATGAGGTGAGACTTCCTACCACAAAGAACCAGAAAACCGAGCAAAGTAGAATGCTGGTTGCTTCTGCAGGTGCCACACGGGATGGTGACCCCGTGGCTGCCTCAGGTCTGCCTCACACAGGTCCCTGCCTGTGGCGTGGGGAAGGGAACCCCAGCAGGCAGCGGTGGTCCTGTTCCAGTGAGGAGACAAGATGAGAGCTCAGGGCAGTGTGCTGTTCCTAAGGATATCCACACAGATCCATGGGTTCCCCAAAACAGACGCCATGAAGGTGATCCAACAGACAAAGAAAAGTGCTTTTGAGAGAATACAAAAAGCACTAACCATAAAAGAAAAACAGATAAATTAGACTTTATCGAAATTCTTGGAAAGCCTGGAAGAAAATATTTGCCAAGCAAAGGTCTGAGAAAGGACCTGTGTCCAGCATATATAAAGAACTTTTACAACTCAATAAGAAGACAGCCCGACAGACAAGGGGGAGGGTTTTAATAGACACCTTGCAAGAAAGTATACATATGGCCGATAAACACATAAAAAGATACACAACATCATAAGTCATGAAGGAAGTGCAAATTAAAACCACAACAATATACTACTGCACACTCAACGGAATGGCTAAAAGATGGACCACAACAGGTGTTGGCGAACAACCATGACCCTGTACTGATGCATTGCCGGGAAATCAGTTTGGTGGTTTCTTAGGAAGTTATCCAGGAGGAATGAACTTGTAGGTCCACACGAAGACTTGTACAGAGAAGTTCACAGCAGTGTTATTAATAATACCTCCAAACTGGAAACAGCCCAGATATCCATCAACAGGTGAATGGATAGAAAAGGAGGCAGTGTCAGGGCACCTGGGTGGCTCAGTGGGTTAAGCCTCTGCCTTCAGCTCAGGACATGATCTCAGGGTCCTGGGATGGAGCCCCGCATGGGGCTCTCTGCTCAGCGGGGAGCCTGCTTCCTCCTCTTTCTCTGTCTGCCTCTCTGCCTGCTTGTGATCTCTGTCAAATAAATAAAATCTTAAAAAAAAAAAAAAAGAAAAGGAGGCAGTGCATTCACACAATGGAATACTACTCAGCAATAAAAAGGAAATGGGTCACTAAGTGAGTCACAGCATGGGGCACTGAGAGAAGCCAGACCCCAAAGAGCACCTACTGTGTGAATCCATTTATAGGAGATTCTAGAACAGGAGGAACTAATCTGGAGTGGCAGAAAGCAGATCAGCGGTTGCCTGGGGCCATGGCTGGATACGGACGCTGTGAGATAAGCAAGAGGGGGTCCTTCAGGGTGCTGGAGATATTTTAAGTCCTGACTGGGGTTGTGGTTATATGGGTGTATCACTGGTGGGACTATTGAATCATACATTTTAAATGCATGCATTTTATTGTATGTGTGTAAATTACGCCTCAATAAAGTGACTTAAAAGAGTTTAAAATGACTTAAAGAGTTTAAAAACAAAACAAAGTAAGAGTGAAGACCTGATCCTTGTCTTGCTCACAGTCTAGTGGAAAAGCCAGATGTGGAAACAAATAATCGTAAGACAGTGAGCATCCTAAGAAGTGTGCTCAGATAACAAGGGTCCCTCACCCCTGGCCCGTGGAGGTGCTGCGTGTGCACAGTTTTAAACGTCCCGATGAGCAAAGAGGCTCAGCCGGAGGGGCAGCGGTTCCCGCAGGGTGACTCAGCCGGAGTCAGCAGGGCTGGGGCCACTCAGAGCCCGCCTGGGTGCGGAGCCTGTGTTATGCCAGCTTGCGGCAGACCACCCCGAGGAGAGCTCAGGACCGCTGCAGCTTCTCAGGTGAGGCTTTGCAGAAGAGGTGTTGACATAGGAGTTGGAATTTGCTTAGTAGAGGAGAGGATTCGGGGAAGGAGATTTCAAGGCAAAGGGAACAAACAAAAATAAGCAAAGGCTGGGCAGCCTTTGAGAAGGCAGGACTCCTGGGGAGGGAGAGATGTGTCCCCAAACGAGCAGAAGAGATTAACAGGATATTTCTAACAGGATATTTTGTGTACTTCTATTCACTTATTTTTAAAGAACCCATTAAGCAATAATTTTACGAGAGGCAACAGCTCTCTGAGCAGGTAGGGGATGGGTGTGCTCTTGGCAAACAGATCTCAAGGCTCCCACTTACTGATCACTTTCACCTTTCTGTCCTTTGGCTTCTTTTGTTGCAAAAGGGGGAGGCGGTGATCGTAAGGGGGCACATGGGAGAACCAGACCCATCAAATCTGAGGCGTTAAGCGCATACAGCTTAGGCTGTACCTAGTCTGGCCTCAATACGTTGGTTTTTTTGTTGTTTTTTTTTTTAAGATTTTATTTATTTATTTGAGAGAGAGACAGAGAGAGCATGAGAGGGGAGAAGGTCAGAGGCAGAAGCAGACTCCCTGTGGAGCCGGGAGCCCAATGTGGGACTCGATCCCAGAAGTCTGGGATCGTGACCTGAGCCCAAGGCAGTTGCTTAACCAACTGAGCCACCCAGGCGCCCCAATACGTTGGTTTTTTAAAAAGGAAGTGCTTCAAGCAGAGCCTGGCCCAGAGCAAACACTTAATCGACAGTAGCTTTTGTGTTTTCAGAAAGGGGATGTGCACATGTCAGCTCATTCCTTTTATGTTGCCATGACCCGTTCTCTCAGAGAATTATAATGAAACGAAAAGGATGTGGGGCATGTGGATCATATCATTTAGGATGATGATTGTGACTCAACAGAACGCCCAACTTAGGGTGGCTCAAACAGTATGGAGATTTCTTTTTTAAATCTCACATTCTGGGGCACATGGGTGGCACAGTTCGTTAAGCTCCCTACTCTTGGTTTCCGCTCAGATCACGATCTCAGGGTCCTGAGATTGAGCCCTGCATTGTGTGTGTGTTGGGGGAGGGTGTGGTCTGTGCTCAATGGGGAATCTGCTTGGGATTCTTTCTCTCTTTCCTTCTGCCCCTCCCTGTCTCTCAAATAAATAAATGTTAAAAACTCTCCTTCTGTGTTTCACTGAAACTAACGTGCCATTGCTTGTGAGATGCTTCTCACATTCAGAAATATTAAGGTGATAAAAAATGTGTCTGTGAGTCCAAACAAAAGGTCTGAAGGTACAGGGCTCCAGGGCTGGGATTTGGGCAGTTCATCATGAAGACTCTGTCCTTCGTTTCCATCCTGCCACGTCAGACCTTAGATTCTGGCTTTGGAACAAGCCTCACGGACTCAAGAAGGCTGCCCTATCTTCACAGCGTCCCAAAGCCAGAAGGGAGGTTGTTGTTTTTAAAAACAAGAAAATGTTCCCAAACTTGGCATAATTGCATCACAAACACTTTTCTGAATTCCTGGCAAAAGGAATAGATTTATCATAAGGGTCTGGTGCCTAAGCAGCAAGATCGGCCCTCAGGGCTGGGGAGGAGCTTGCCGTCAATGAGGCGCAAAGCCCGCCAGTAGCTTTGTCTTTGTTCTGTTTGTGAGATGGAGGAGGAACAGGTGTGGCCTCAGCTGTTCCCGACGTCAGCAGCCAACCACTTGGGATACACCAACCCACCTTCCTGTTCTTGTTAATGACAGCAGAGCTTCTTTTCCCGGTTGCAAAATTAACCTCAGATTCCAGAGACTCAGTTGATGTGGGTTGATGTGGGTTTCGGATACCTACCTGAAATCCCATCAGTGAATGGAACCCAATGAACCGAACACCCGAACACAGCAGACCAACCGACTCCATCTCACGTCTGTGCTGAGAGCCAAGGCCTTTGACCTGCACGGAGGACTTGGGCTCTGATCAGCCCATGTTGGGCTTCTGTCAGTGACCACTCGGCTGTGTGACTCTGTCCATCTCAATAAATACAGATCCACACTAGCCGTGAACAACGGCTGCATAGTAATTCCACTGCACAGAAAACTCAAGCATCCCAGACCTTGGGGTGCATGGCTGGCTTAGTGGAGCACGCCACACTTAATCTTTGGGTGGTCGGTTCAAGCCCCATGCTGGGTGTGGATCCTACTTAAAAAAAAAAATCATAACATTTAACGCCTTGGTGTCGACAGCTCTGAACCCCTGCCCGCTCATTCAGACATCTGATGCATTTTTTGTTGTCTTTCCCACTGATTTCTTTTTAAGATTATTTATTTATTCAAGGGGGGGAGACAGAGAGAGAGAGAGCGAGCAGGTAAGCACAGGAGCAGGAGCAGAGGGGCAGAGGGAGAAGCAGGCCCCCCGCCAAGCAAGGAGGCCAACCTGAGACTCCATCCCAGGACCCTGTGATCACCATCTGAGCCAAAGGCAGACGCTTAGCTGCCTGAGCTACCCAAACGCCCCGTCTTTCCCATGGATTTCTGGCCTGCCCAGGCAGCGTGCCCAACAGGTGTGCAGGCCCAAGCCTTCTCACTGCATTTTGCTCTGGCCTCTTGGCCCCTGCCAAAATCGCAGGACAGTGCCCATGATTCCGGCTAGTAATTTCACCCCTGGACACCCCTGCAAACGCACAAAACCCCTCTTTGCTCCTCTCCCCCACAACCAGAAGCCCTGTATTAAGGGTGTATAGACATACACGGTGCAGTACAACCTAGTGGTGAAAGCTTGGACTTTACGGGCCGGGCTCAAACCCCGACTCCAGCAATGGCCGGTTGTGTGAATTTGGGAAAGTTACCTCATCGCTCTACGCTTGCATTCCCTCCTCTGTGGGACGGGGGTAGTGATGGTGCCCTTCACAGGGCAGTGGTGCAGGTTAAACAAATCAGTGCACGTCCAGCGCTCCAGGAGCGAACGGCACACACACATAGTACGGGCTAAGAGGTATCCACTCTCGCTGTTTCCTCCTACAGCAGGTCCCCGGCCTGCCTACCAGCCAGTTTGGGAACTTCCACCCTTAAAACTTCCTCTCCAGGGGTGCCCAGATGGCTCAGTCTGTTAAGCGTCTGCTCCCTGCTCAGGTTGTGATCCCAGGGTCCGGGGATCGAGTCCCACATCAGGCTCCCTGCTCAGCGGGGAGTCTGCTTCTCTCTCTCCGTCTCCCTGTGTGTGTGCTTGTGCTCTCTCTCTCTCTCTCTCTCTCAAATGAATAAAGTCTTAAAAACAAAGAGAAAAACTCCGTCTCAAGGGGTACCTGGGTGGCTCAGTCAGCTAAGCATCTGCCTCCGGCTCAGGTCATGATCCCCGGGTCCTGGGATCGGGCTTCCTGTTCAGTGGGGACCCTGCTTCTCCCTCTTCCTTGGTGCGCTCCCTCTCTCAAAAACAAAAACCTCCCTCTCCAAGGCTGAAATGAAAGGAACTTAGTGTACACGGAGAGAACCCATTCCCCCTTTTGGTATGATACAAAACAGTGTCTTCAAGGGTAAGCTAGAGAAGCTTCAGGGTCCATTTTACAAGACAGAAGTTACCGCGAGGTGAGCCCACGAGTGCCTGTTGGGTGTGCCCTGTGGGCAGCGGCGGCCGAACACCAACCACGCGATGTGAGGACATTAGAAAGAAAACTAAAATAATTAAAAGAGATGTTTCCTGGGGGCACCTGGGTGGCTCAGGTGTTTAAGTGAGGGCCTCTTGGTTTCTCGTCCGGGCTTGATCTCGGGGTGGTGGGACCGAGCCCTGGGGCGGGCTCTGCGGCCGAGTCTGCTTGAGATTCCCTCCTCCTGCTGTGTGTGCTCTCAAATCATCAACCAACCAATCCATACGTCCACCCATCACTTTTCTTTAAAGATTTTATTTATTCATTTGACAGAGATCACAAGCAGGCAGAGAGGCGGAGAGAGGGGGAAGCAGCTCCCCGCTGAGCAGAGAGCCCGATGCGGGGCTGGATCCCAGGACCCTGAGATCATGACCTGAGCCGAAGGCAGAGGCTGAACCCACTGAGCCACCCCGGCGCCCCCTCCATCAATCAACCTTTAAAAAGAGAGACAGACGTCTCCTGTCTCCCTCCTGCCTCGAAGAACTTACAAATTAAGGCAAACACAAGGAACCGTGGCAACCTCCCCTCGTGAGGTCCCCTTGAACTTCCTGCGCCATCCCAGTCTCGGCCAGGGACGATCTGGGGACTCAGCAGATAAATGACTGTAGCTGAAGCAACCGTCTTCATTTTCTTCCCAGATCAGGGCTCCCACCCTGCGTTCTCTACTGTCCCTGGTGGCGGCCACCTTCTTACCCCTCAGCTCCACAGTCGCGCTGAGGATGCGGCCGCCCCCCTGCGGCTGTTGCTTGGACTACATTTCCCATGAGCCGTTTCTCAACATCGCGAGAGCTCTCGCGAGATGGCCGAGAAGACGTTTGCGCCGGCGCGGCTCCGCCTTCTTTCCTGAGGCCGGCCGCGTGGGCAGGAGACATGGCGGCTTCTGTCTGGAAAGAACGGGACCAGCAGTCTGGGGCCTTTGGCTGTGGTAAGGCTGTGGAGGTGGGGAAACGAGGTCTTCGTTGAGCCGGCGCTAGTTCATTCGACTGCTCTTCCTCAGAGGCGGGACGGGGACGATAGCCGGTCTCCTTCCTAGGGCAGCTGGGAGGCTGAGGTCGGGTGCTGGGTCGGAAGACGCTTTCTGAGCCGCGCGTGTAGACGGAGAGCGCTCAGGCCCTCCTCTGGAGTCAGAGGGCCCCTCCTGGGCCGGGGAGAGCTGCTTCCAGCCTGTGCAGGTCGCACAACCGTCGTGTGCCCCTCGGGCGTCCGACGCCGGCCACGGGGCAGATCTTAATTCACTCCCGGGTTAGCGGCCAGGTCGGGCCCCTCGTGGAGCGCCCGGAGGACGCCCTAACCCGTGGTTCTTACTTAATCCTGTAGACAGTCGTGGCTGGGGCTGTCGGCTTCGGAAAGCCACGACTCTGCAGCCCCCCCCGCCCTTCCGAGCTCATTTTTTCTTTCCCCACAGGCTTTTCTTGGGCGTCGGCGGAGACCGTGAGCGCCAGACCTGCAGGCTGAAGCTTAAAAGTAACGAATGGATCCCTGAAGTGGGTGAGGACGGGGGCCTGGACCTGGGCGGTCGCCGGCCGTGAGGAAGGCGCGGTGGGGGGAAGGCGCGCCTCTCACTCTCTTCTGATTTTCAGTTCAGTTTCAGGAGCACGTGGACGCGTGAGTCTAGTTCGGGTGAGAAAAAGGGAGCCAGAATCCGGAAATGAGCAGGGTCTGTGCCAGGGCGCTTTGGGGCCACTAGGTGTCGCTGTGTGGAACCAGGAGGGTCACCGCACCCAGGGGTGGAGGGAGACCGGTTCAGGGAGTGGGTTCTGGTAGGCCCGGGTTTAGAGTATTTGTGGATGACTTAAAGTTACCCCTGTCTCGGGGCGCCTGGGTGGCTCAGTGGGTTAAAGCCTCTGCCTTCGGCTCAGGTCATGATCCCAGGGTTCTGGGATCGAGCCCCACACCCGGCTCTCTGCTCTGCGGGGAGCCTGCTTTCTCCTCTCTCTCTGCCTGCCTCTCTGCCTGCTTGTGATCTCTGTCTGTCAAATAAATAAATATAATCTTAAAAAAAAAAGTTATCCCTGTCTCAAAGGACGTACAAGTTTGGGTACCTCAATTTCTTTCTTTCTTTTTTTTTTTTTTTTTTTAAGATTTTATATATTTATTTGACAAAGACACAGTGAGAAAGGGAACACAAGCAGGGGGAGTGGAAGAGGGAGAAGCAGGCTTCTCCTGGAGCAGGGAACCCGATGCCGGGCTCGATCCCAAGATCCTGGGATCATGACCCAAGCCCAAGGCGGACACTTACCGACTGAGCCACCCAGGGGTCCCAAGGCTCAGCTTTTTAAATTTTATTTAATTTTTTATTTGTCAGAGAGAGCGAGAGGGAGCACAGGCAGACAGAGAGGCAGGCAGAGGCAGAGGGAGAAGCAGGTTCCCTGCCGAGCAAGGAGCCCGATGTGGGACTCGATCCCAGGACGCTGGGATCATGACCTGAGCCGAAGGCAGCCGCTTAACCAACTGAGCCACCCAGGCGTCCCAAGGCTCAGCTTTTTAAATACCAATCTTGAGAATAACACCTTGACATCATTTCTGTTAAAATGAAGTATGTTACCCACATTTCCCTTAGAGATTAAAAGTGTTGACTGTAGACTTTGGAAAAAGTCACGTGAAAACCATCATCTTAAGGTGTTAAGTGTTGGGATTTTTTTCATGGAAATTCTATAAATGGGAAGTTTTGTTGTTTTTTTTTAATCTCTTTGGCAGAATTGCAGAGATTAGGGTGCCTTTAGTGTCTGTTAGATTTCGAGGATGTGAGCCTCCCAGAATTGTTCCTACCCAGATATGGGAAGGAGTGTGGAACTCTGCTAGCCTCCTTGCCAAGCAGTCTCCCAAACAATATTTGTTAAAACGATCTTTTTTTTAAGATTTTATTTATTTATTTGATAGAGATCATAAGCAGGCAGAGGCAGGCGGAGAGAGAAGGGGGGAAGCAGGCTCTGTGCCGAGCAGAGAGCTCGATCCTAGGACCCTGAGATCATGACCTGAGCCGAAGGCAGGGTCCCAACCCACTGAGCCACCAGGCACCTGTTACAACAATCTTAAGTGGAGTAGATATTTCCTCCTTTGCTAGTGAGTAAACACACTGAGGCTTAGAGTTCTACAGCTGTTTCTTGTTTTTTAAAGAACCATAAACATTTTGTGGGGGTGCTGTTGCATTTTTCAGTTTCTTTTTTTAATTTCACTTTATGTTTTTAAAAAAGTTATCTTTTTTTTAAAGATTTTATTTATTTATTTGACAGAGAGAGAGATCACAAGTAGGCGGGGGGGGGGGGAAGCAGGCTCCCTGCTGAGCAGAGAGCCCAATGTGGGGCTCGATCCCAGGACCCTGAGATCATGACCTGAGCTGAAGGCAGAGGCTTTAACCCACTGAGCCACCCAGGCGCCCACATTTTTCAGTTTCATTGAGAAATAATTGAGCTGAGATCAGCCCAGGTGTTCTCCACTAGGGTGGAAGTGCTGATCGGTGCCACTAAGTATCCTGCAGTGCATGAAAGCTCCCCAGCTCCCCGCCACGAGGAACTGTCCACCCAGAATGTCAGCTGAGGCCGAAACTTTGAATTAGATGAACTTGAGAGCTCTGGGCCTCCAGTCCCAGCCTGTTACCAAATAACCTCACCAGAGCCTTATTTCCTTGTAAAATAGGGTTATTGCTTTCCAGATCTGGATATACATCTGAGGCTGGAGAAGTACACCTCCAGCCATGGTTGAGAATGACCCTGGAGCGAGGCCCAAGAATTGTGTGGCCGCCCCAAGAACAGTCACACAGGAACAGTTAGATGATCTGATCCACTTTTAGCTCGGGGATTTTTATTACAGCAAGATTACAGCACTGGCTATTTAAAGCAGCTCTTGGGGCAGATCTGTAATCCTCTACTTTAAAAAACGGATCTAGCTTTGTGGATCATGTTTACGCAGAGGAGAGTGAAGGAGAAAATGACCTTGTGTGGCGGTGCCTCCTGGCAGCAGGTTCCTTTGTACAGCTGGCCTTCAAAGGGATGTCCCAAAGGAGGAACTGCACTTTTTTTTTTTTTTGAAGATTTTTACTTATTTATTTGACAGAGATCACAAGCAGGCGGTGGGGGGGGGG